>JAOEHV020206449.1:0-13146 GCA_025447995.2 Isaurus tuberculatus | reverse complement strand
ACAAACATTAAGAAATAGCTTACCTGAAAACAATTTTCAATGTTCCTTTTTATTGAAATTCAGAATGGCCGAAAAACCCACGGACCTGTTTCAAAGAATGTAAGTAAAATCAAGTAAATAGCACAAATACGAAATGTTTTGCCTCGAAAGAGCAAGCAAAACTGGCTGATAGCACTGGGCCACCATACTAGTATTTTGTGTGTTCATGGATGTTTCTCCCCGTCCCCATCCCGATGTTCCCCTATTGCGTCTTATCCTCCCTTGGGTCTCCTCTACCCTCCCCCCCCCCCACCTCCTCCCCGAACCGTCACGCAGAAACACTGGAGTCTGGAAACTAATACTTAAAAATGGCGGAAGTGAAAATTGAATTAGAAATTAATTCGTACTCTTGAAAAAAAAAAACGTTTAGAATACTAAATGAGCGTGTGGAAATGAAAAAAAAAACTATTACGGTCCAATGAGTGAAATGCTCGAATGGAGAGGAGATCCTTTACAAATTTCTATCTGTTGTCTTGTTGTTGTATTAATCTCATGGCTACTTACCAAGATATTCCGACACAAGAAACATGGTTTACAAGTAGGTGATCCTCATAAAGGGCACAGGTGGTTTTTCACTGATTTCCTCGATAAACCGACATATTGTAATCAATGTGAAGCTCCGGTGGTAAGAGGAGGGTTTTGTGAAAACTGTGGCGTTTGTGTGCACGAGGAATGCATTCCCAACGCGTTCAAGAGACTGGCTTGTAAGGTGTTGGTACTTTCAAAAAATTCTGTGATAAAACATCATTGGGTCAAGGGAAATCTACCACTTTGTAGTGCTTGTAGTATTTGTGGAAACCCTTGTGGAACAGAGCCACGTCTATGTGATTTTAGATGTGTTTGGTGCAAAGAAAAGGTGCACGAGGTTTGTTTGAAAACCAAACCTCCAACCTGTGATTTAGGAAAATACAGTCGAATGATTCTCCCTCCGAACTGTATCAGTTTGACCGTGGAGGGATGGACGGATCGAAGAAAGCGGTGTGTTGTGAAAGAAGTACGTCAGCCTTTCCTGACACAATGGAGTCCTGTGTTAGTGTTTGCAAACCGTAAGAGTGGAGATAATGAAGGAGAGAGGCTTATCAGCGCGTTTCGAGGACTACTTAACCCAGTTCAGGTTTGGATGTAGTTTTGCGTTTTGGGAAAAATTTCCTTACTACCCTCTACATTCATTAAGCATGTATGCTCACTACATACATGAGTTGAAATAAATATTAAGTAAACACACTTAAGTTTTCCCTCTTTCGTCTCGCTCAAACTTCTCCTTAGTTTTACTCCTACTTTCTAGTACTAGCCTTATTCTTTTTTTTACCCCCTTGAACACCTTGGTCCCTAAACCCTCAGGTACATATCCACTACAGTCTACACCCTAACCCAATATGCTACCAAGGTAGTTTACAAGTACTTGGACAAATTGGGAAAGTAATTTCAGTACATTTTAAGTATTAATGTATTTATGATGCAAATTGTCATTCAACTTCCATTGACAAAACAGAATAGACAATCATTAAAAACTGTAAAAAACACAGAAATATGTATGCACGTGAAGTATGCACCCAAGAAATTTAGACGTTAAACAGCTTCATGTCAAGCATACATTCTTTTCAAACATGGCTTCGAACAGTCCTCTGACTAGAAGAACAAAAAGCGAAACCCTCAATTTTATTTATTTTGGTCCAATATTATTGGACCAGGACTGGTGTTCAGAGTGGTATAAAGAACACATCCTCCTGGCAACATCCAAAAAAATGTCCCAAATGCCTTAAAGAGGCATTAACATGGTGTAAACAACAAAAATACCATAATGAGTGTGAATGGCAATGCTCCAAAAGGAAATGTGCTGGAAGTGCATCAATCTGCCAGAATTCTTAGTTTTTGTAGACCCAAACACCGGCATTCATATGCAAAACATTGAAAACGCATGGCAAGGGCAAGGCAAGTAAACTCTCTTTATCATACCATATTAATACAAATTTTATATCATATACTTTTTCTTTATTTTCTTTTGTTATTTTCTTGTTATTTTTTTAACTCTGAAACTCAAACAAACTGCAAAGCACTAACAAAGTCTATTTTGAATTTGCTCTTCATGTATGGAGTCATACTATAATCACAATTACAGGCATTGTTTCTCTTTTGAATAGAATGTATGCATAATGATTGGTAATGGGTTGTAAGGAAACATTGCCTCATTTTGTTCTAGTATTGTTTGAATAATAATTAAACATAATTTGATATTCAAACTGTTTTCTGTTGTTGTTAAAATAACACTATTTATGTTGATTGCAGCATTTAAAATTTTCCCTCACCATACCAGATGTCAATTGGTTAAAATGACCACTAACCTTTTCAATCCATTTGAATCTCTATAATTGCTTCTAACCTCTCACTGGTAGAGTGAATTGTGAGTAAAAAAGCAAAGAAAAAAATCTTTTTTGATTGACATACGTGTAAAACTAACTGTGGTTGTTTATTCTTTCAGTAATGACTAAAAACATTTTTAAGGTATTGTTGATTAATTTTAATATTCTAGGTAATTGATTTACATGAAGTCTCACCAGAGTCAGCTCTTCAGTTCTGTCAACTGCTGGGTGATACTCGGTGCAGGATTGTAGTTTGTGGAGGTGATGGTACTGTGGGGTGGGTTCTTGCAGCGTTGGATAAAGTTATCATGCAGGTGAACTATAAAAACAGTTTGCATGTGAATTTATTGTCGTCAGTTAAATTAGTTCTGTTTTCTATGTTTCAGTGAATATTAAGTATTTTATGATTGGCAAGTATATGCATGGTTGCTAAAAACTGATTGCTTAAACTGTACTTATTATATATATTTTTTGACTGCAACTTTTATCATCCATTAGGCTATCCAAAAAAATAAAGGTGTTAAGTGTTTCATAATTTTACCATTGGTACAATGCACACTGGAATTGAATGACAAAAAAAGTGAGGACAAATTCATAGATGCCATTTGCCTCAGCTTATGTATTCCACCATGGCTTTTGAATTTTTTTATCAGAATATATTAAACGACAAATAACCGTTGAGGTGCTAAGCCATGGGTGGCGAAAGCAAAAAGTTGTAGGGGGAGGCAAGCACAATTGAAATTGTAAAAGTTCGTTATTACACCATCCCCCTCCCTTTCCCTCATTATAAGTTGAAACCTAAGTTGCTTTTGTTAGCCAGATTATTATTGGGGGGCCTGGCACCCCCAACCAAATTATTGGGGGGCCAGTCCCCCCAGTTTCACCACTTGTATAAGCGCAGCTACAATATTCAGTCAACACTACTGAAAAATATTAAGAGGAAAAACTGTGTTTGAACTAAAAGTCTGGTTTCTTTTAGCGTCTAAAAGTTTTCAAACAGATCTTTTACATCAAACCAGTTAATTTTGAATTGTAGCTAGGTAATTCATCAACCACATAGGGATTTAAATTCCTCACAAATAGCCATGCTGCTTGACTAAATATATAGTCTTGAGTTTCTTGTCAGTGTGGAATTTTGGGAGTTGAAACACAATGTTGAGTTTCTATGACTACACATTCCTTAAATTATCAACCTCATCTGTAATGTCAATCAATCTGTTCTTAATGTTTTTACTTAGCTAATTGTTTGATCACAACCAGAATCACTTACATATCATCTCCTTTGGCTTTTAAATGACTTTATTTGTAAATTACCAGCCTGTAAGACTGTAATAAAACAGCCTCCTAAATCTATATGCGTCTGTTTATGTGCAGGTGAACATTAACAAAATTCAGTTGTAACTATTTTTGTGTTTGTTTCAATCAGCTGATTTATAATTAAGGTTTAGTTAACTGCAAAACTTTTGCCTACTACAAACTTTGGCTAAATATTACTTATCACCAAAATTTAATCATAAAAATATAAAAATTTAAATATGTTCTCTGATAAAAAATTTTAAAAACAGAAACTTTCAGCAACTGATCCTGTTGCTTTATTCAGGTGAATGAATAAAATTCATGATGATAAAAGTAATGAATAAAAAAATAAGGTTTATGATGGAAAATGATCATCAAAGCATATTTAGAAGTACTTTGATTTACCTGTAAAACAATCTCAATATTAAATTAAAATAAAATCTAATTTGTCAGTCGAAGCAAAAATGCCCAAAGCCCAAAGTTATTTTTACACAAAACCTTATTACTTTTATGCTGTCCTGAAAATGTGAAAGTTGCGATAAAATGACGTAATAATCCCAAAAAATGTTGTTCCCAACCCCCCCCCCCCCAAAAAAAAATTCCTGTGTACGGGCCTGTGAGCATAATTATGCATGAAGGACTTTAGTGTAATGTTAGTGTTGCTATACAATTTAACCTTTCTTCAAATTGGCTATCTTCACTGACCAGGTTCTTTACTTTAAATGCAGACTCCACCGTATATTTCTATTGTACCACTTGGTACAGGCAATGATCTAGCTCGTGTCTTGGGATGGGGCAGTGGTTATGTTGGAGAGGAGGACATTGGTGAAATACTTTCAGCAATTGAGACAGCTGATGTAGTTCCACTGGATAGGTTGGTGAACTTAATTACTTTCAAACTGGGTAGTACTATAACTATATTCACTCCATTTACACTAATCCATAAGCATGGTTTGTTTGAAAATCCCGGATTTCATTAAAGCATGTTTAAGAACTAAAAAGTGATGAACTAAGACTACCACTCCTGACATAACACTTTTACATCTGTTCCCTTCCAGCTTATTCTCACAAACTCCTGCAGATCAACACCAGTACTGTTTTAGATATGAAAGCTCAGAAACCGCTTTCATAATTTACGTAACACAATTTTATTTCTGATTTTATGAAGTAGTCAAGTTTACCATGGTTTGCATTACAGTTACTTTTCAAGTACTGCTCATTGCTGTCAACAAATGGAGAGGATGAAGTGGCCGATTTCCCATGTGAATATTAATTGGTTAATTTTTAAAAATTGAGTCAATTTCCAGTTGTGCTGCACCAAATGTACACTGATTTATTTTTGTTAAAAGCTTTAATATTATCCTGGAATTAATTAACTTTCTTCTTTGATAAAAGTTTCTCTGTCCCTCAGGAAAACGTTTCTATATTTTATGAAAAGCTTCTTACTAATCTATCACAAATGTATATATAATTATATGTAGATACAGCCAATGGGTTAGCTTTTAAACGTTAGAGCTTACCAACCTAAAGTTTTTAGTCACACAGGATTTGATTGAGCACAACGTCTATGCCTTAAAGGGCAACACTGCTCAAAATGAACATTGGGTGATTTAAAAGTTCACTCAATACTAAGCTGTTTTCGGAAGTATTATCATTATCACTCTTAATGCAGCCGAGAAATCATAACTCAAAGTAGCAAGAAAACGCTATCTAACTAGCGGCTAAATGCAGGAATTGCACCGTCCTGTGATTGGAGGATAAAAATAGAGAACAAACGTAGTTTAATAAGTGTGATGTCAAACCCCACGCTCCTGCCACAGTTTTTAATCCAAGATTGTAAATATAATGTTAACAGGGTTCGTACGGGTTTTGGAAAGTCTTGGAAAGTCTTGGAAATTGATAATACTTTTTTCCAGGACCTGGAAAGTTTTGGAAAATTCCTTTTTCGACTGCTGGCTATGGAAAAGTTATGGATTTTTTTCGGTTGCTCATCTCAAGTCAAACAGCTTCAGAAAAACAGCCAAGTCCAAAGAGGGAAGAGCTAGAGATTATAGATGCTGAGATAAAGCGCATGAAAGACAATCTACATTGATTTAAATACTTGAATGTTTAACAGAACTCTGAATTTATAGTCGTTGAGTTTCTATAATTATGTTTTGGAAATTTAATTAAATGGCTCTGGAAAAGTTTTGGAAAAGTTTTGGAATGTTTCACTGAGTAACCCGTACGAACCCTGTGTTAAGAAATAAACATTTCGCAGCACAAATGTAATGATGTTGTTTTCTCATCTTATCGATATTGAAGTATTGAAAGCAAACCAACGAGATAACCCTATTTTAGCTCGATAAACTAATAAATTCACACAATTTCTTCCCGTTTTTCACCTCAAACAAAACCGAAGGTTATCGCCGTACAAACAGTACAAGTATAGCCCATGCTTTGTATTCAACACTTACGAATCTTCCATGTCAAAGACTTCCGAAGTTTTCAAACTGATGTTTTTCGATTCGGTGCAATCTCTGCACAGAACACCGCTGTTCCTACAAACTGCAGGAATATACCAGCTCATTGTCTATTCACAAATTGGCGGGAATTTAAAATCTCTCTCGCGTGACTAAATCTAGGTTCGTCCAAGTGAACTCATTTACATTTGAATTAATTAAACATTCTCTTTTGTCTAAAAACATTTTGAGGAAATACTACTATTAAAAGAATCTTGGCAGAAAAACAAGAGGTGAGTATATAATATATGGTACATAATTTTTATATATATTAAATAAAAAATAGAAAAAGATTTTTTTCGCTCACACGATTTTTTTTTCGGTCTATTTGCTACGCAAACCTTTTTCTCGAAAGACGTTTTTATTTGGTTTGCTTAACATTAATTTCTTTTTAGCGCATTTTTCCTTTGATATAATTTTTGGGTTCCCCTTCCAACTCAAATACTTATTTTGTCAGACAACTAAGTGATTCAGTTTCTTTAAGAGCACAACTTTTCCTTCTTTTAAGACTGGCTGTTCAAAATGTTTTTGAGGGCAAACCTTTTTTCATATTTTTTCTTTTTTTTCAGTTGAAACTAAGTATTACTAATTATTAACATTGACAACAAATTAACATTAATTTGCTTTTTTCTAGCATGGATTAATTATTCCTAAATACCCACCTGACAAAAATTAAAGAAGCAGTTTATAAGAGGATTTTATTCTCTCAAAAAATGGCATTGAGTTAAAAAATATATATTAAAAGATATAATATTTTTCAAAATAACATGTTATACCATGTTTGTCACAGGATGTTTTCTCTGGCTGGCAGTTATCTAGTAAAAAGTTGACTTCTGAAGAGCTTATAAGCTATTCGAGAAAAAGTGCTTTTGAGTTCAGGCTGCCACCAACAAGATGCCCCCGAATTACTGATGGTGAGGTCTTGGTCCTGGTTGTACCTAAATCTGTTACAGATCCTTTTGGACTGCAGTTTCTTCCACCACTTAGCTTACTACAGAGATGGCAAAGTGAGCTTCAGTTTCATAAGAGAGAAGCAAAGGGCCTCTACTACTATCCGTGTGGGAAATATTGCTTTACCATGCAAAATATATTGGACATGATTAAAATGCACCATGCACGGGATATGCAACGAGCTGTCCAGGGAGAGTTGGATTGGTTTCAGCAAGCTATTGCAAACCGTTAAATGTGCAGATGTATCCCCCTAACAGTTCATTGAAAGCATTTCAGTAACTTCTTTATACACAACCATTTGACAACATTTTACCAATGTATAATATGACACCAGATGAAATGGCGAAAGTTTGTCTTTCACGATGGATTTCAAGTGACCAGTTGTTATGGATGTGTGCAACTTTGAAAACTTCGCAAACAGAAACATTTTGTTGTTTAATAAATTTTGTAATGGATGTTGAGAGCTTAGTGGCTCGACAACTAAAATTTCATCAACCAAAGAGGCTTATCTTCTTTGTAAATGTTAGGGGTCAAGCGGAAAAACTTGTTTTAGCAACAAGTCTCCAGCGGGGCTTTCACTGGATATTGTGCCATGTGGACTCTGAGAACAAAACATTAACATGTACTGACACTCTTGGTTGGCAAATACCAGATGGCCTCCAACAAAAGGTCAATCAATTTACAAATGCCATTTATGGGGAGGATATATCCCAATATGAAACAAACATGTGTCATAATCCAATAAACACTACAAATGGTTCACACTCTTGTGGGCAGTCCTGTGCCATTAACTACCCAGTTCAAACATATTCAAGTGTTTGTGGTATCATCTCCTTGGTGATGGCTGCTGAAGCAACATTTAAACGAGACCTGTTCAAAGAGATGATTTTAAGGTAATTAATGTATAATGATGTTTGCCCTTCTTTGTTTGCTAAATTATTCATGCAGATCTTGCAAATAAATGACAGATACCAGCAGTTTCTTCACTGTGTACGCCCGCACTAATAATGTCATAAAATAGCGTCACGATACATACAGCAAAAAATAAATGTTCCCATTTCATTCAACATAAAATCATAAGAAATTGACTTATTAAACAGAGTTTGTTCAATACCAAAAGTCATCATCCGATATATTATAGAAAATTTCATGCAAAGTTTAAAACATCACTTGTTACTATTAATTAAAAAATTCAATTCCATACAGTCATACAACTTCCTTTACATAATAAAATTATTTAATATTATTATACTGTCCATACTGAACAAGATTGACATTAGCTTACTCCTTTCTAAAGGAATATTCCCCAAGAAAAGATGGCAAGAACAATTGGTTGCAGAACCCTTCACGGTACTCAAATGATCGCAGAAGAAATGTTGCTACTTGGGTAGCAGAGAATAAGAACACCGTGGAGTATGTGCTGCCAAAAGCTCTTGCGAAGCAAAGCTCTGATGACACGCCCCCTGAACTTAACAATACTGAAATAAAAGGGGGAATAGAATCCAATCCAGGCAGTGTTGAAACTGTTATCGATCTTGAAGCAAATCTTACTGAAAACAGGGAATCATCACTCAGTTTTAACTCAACCAGTGCCAGCAAAATTAGCAACACACGTACAGAATCCACCAGTAAAAAACTCTCTAATATTTCCACCCAATTACAATGTTCCCATTGCTCTGCACCACCATTTTCCCGCCCATATACTCTTGAAAGACATTTAGAAAGAAAGCACAAGGACAACTTGAGTAATGCTAGCATAAGTAGAAAGTAAGGAATTGGAATTTGCGACCATTGTCAATGTCACTTTTGGAGAATTAAAGATTTAAGAAAACATCTAACAAACAAGCATGGTGTCATCTTCAACTACTAGGCACTTTCATTTGAGAACAAACAAGGTAAAAAAAAGTATACCTGCCTTACTAACAACCATTTTGGGCCAGTTGTTTGACACTTTTTGAGGTACGATGAAAAGGTCAGTCGGTCGGCTGCATCTAGAACTTCACTTGGTATAACATAATTAACATATTCTTTATTAATATATATATTTACAGTCATACAAATAAAATTGCCTGGATGGCAAGGTTTCAGTTATACACTTGATAATAATTGGTAATGCCGAAACATGTCTGTATTAAAGAACATCATAATTTTTGTCAAGTATATTAACATTAATAACATAGTAATAATAATAAGAAGAATAAGAAGACTATATTTAAAGAGGGTAACACTTCACAGTTTACAAAAATTGACAAAAATTTTCCCCCCCTATATTTTCTGTGATACTTCTGTTTACAAATATACCATGAAGGGTATAAGTAATAAACTGGTAATGTGTATATCTTATTTCCACAACATTTCATTCAAGTTTTACATAGTACAACTTAGAATGAACCCCACTTCCCCGATCGAATGTAAAACTAAAAAAAAAGTCTAACAACATTTGCAATTATGTGGTTATTAATTTTTTACCAATAAAAATAAATGTTACCGAATACTAGATTATTTAATTTTTGATTGAGCAAACACATAAATAGGTTTGGACACAAAATATTTTTAATTTGAAGCCTGGAAGGCGAGAGTTGAAGAGTTGCAGTGTTGCTCCTTTGTAAAAATGACAGGATCTAAAATAACAGACACGAATGAGGCAGTCAGGTTGGCCTAGTGGTCATCACTCACGCCTCCCACCACTGACTCCGAGGGTTTTTCTCCGGGATCTCCGGTTTTCCTCCCTCCTTAGAATCGACTTCCACGCCAAAATCTGCGCCGTCGACCGCTTAAACATTAGCTTCTTGCTAGGGATATTGGTTAACTACTCCCTGCGTGTAAAGTCGTTAAATAAAGTATTTGTTTATTTATTTATTTATAATGTCGAAGTGCAGTATTACAACTGCAACAGATGTGGCAAGTACAGACCATCTGGCAAAGCTATAAGAAACACCAAGAACCAAGGTACTGTAATGAAGTTTCCATGAATGCACTGCAACTCATCTTATGACATGCAATGTTTTTGCTGTTAGTGTGAGTTTTGTGCACTTTTTTTTAAGGAAGTTTATTGTTTTTCTACAGCGGAGCAACACTTGAATAATTGTGAAGTGGTGACTTTCCATCATATCTTGAAACTCAATCCATCTCTGTGCTTATTTTTAATAGTAAGTTTAAGCATTAAGCTTTTCAATTCAATTTCCTGTTAGTATGTACTGAAAGCAAACTTTGCATATCTTGAATTATGTATACAGTACTGTTAGTAAGTTTTATAAGTTTTAGTATATATAACTTTCTATTAACAGAGAAACTAACATTTTTTATAAACTATTCATATTTTTAACCTCAGGTAGCAGCAAGATTGACATGAACTGCACTGGTGGATTAAAAGTTAGCACAACTGCTCAAGGCAAGATAAATGTTAATGCCTGTCACACTCATCATGGACATGAAATGGAACTTCAGCACATCTGGCTTTCAAAACAAAGACGCCAAGAAATGGCCAGTAAACTTCGTCAGAGAGGTGTCTTCTGACAAAATCTTAGATGATATTTGGCACTCCATGCCCAATTGTCTTTACCGACATCACATTCTGGAAAAAAAGACATCAATAACATCCAAGATGCATATGGATTAAAGGATGTGAAGCGTCATGAAAATGATCAGCAAAGTGTTCTGGCATGGATTGAGGAGTGGAAAAGCTCAACTGACACCAACCCAATCCTTTTCTACAAGATGCAAGGGGTTGATGATGATGATGTTTCACTCCAGGAGGAAGATTTTATGGCTGTGGTGCAAAGTCTATTCCAAAAGACTATGCTACAAAAATTTGAGAGGAATGGAATTTGTATTTAAAGCACTCATGGAACGACTGGCTATGATTTTAGTCTTACAACATTAATGGTGATAAATGAATTTGGTTCAGGTGTACCAGTTGGATGGTGTCTTGCTAATCATGAAGACGCAACATTCATGACAGTTTTCTTTAAGACTGTCAAAGACAGCGGTGGCAAAGTTGTTTATGAGTGACATGGCCAACCAATATTACAACGCCTGGGTGGGGGTTATGGGTCATCGCCCAAAAAAGGTTGTATGTATCTGGCATGATGGCAAAGCATGGCGGGAAAGTATTAGAGAAAAGGTTAAGAATGGCATTGAGACAGCTAGCAATGATATTTCTGATGGTTACTTAAAGAACGTAGCTGGTGCAGATGTGTATAAGATGCTGCGCACAATTCTTGAATAAACGAGTGAATCTGTTTTTAATGATCTTCTTGACAAGGTTCTATGTGCACTTCGAGAAAATGAAAATGCAAAGGAGTTTTGTAAGTATTTTCTTTTGGAATGGGTGCCACGTGCTCATGAATGGGCATTTTGTTAAAGACGAGAGCTTGTCATTACAACCAATATGCATGTTGAGGCATTCCATCGAACTTTTAAGGTGAACTACCTAAAAGGTAAATTCAACCAGCGTGTAGATACGTGTCTATTAAATCTTGTAAAGTTTGCAAGAGATAAAATTTATGAAGGAACAATAAAATTAACAAAGGGTAAACTTACATCCAGAGTGAGAGACATTCAGCATCGTCCTATGACTGCTGCAAGACTTCTGCGCGCAAATGCGTCAGAAAATGTCCAGGAAACAGGAAAAGATATGTGGTATGTTAAATCTGAAGATGGGAAGCGAAAATATGAAGTTAAACATCAGAACTCAATATGTTTTGTTAATTGTGGTCTGCAGTGTAATATGGGTTGCATGATGAGTACATGTCCTCATACTTTCTCTTGCACATGCCCAGATAATTTATTGCGTGGAACAGTGTGTAAACATGTTCACCTTGTTTTAATGCTACAATAAAACCAAACAGAAGAAAACACACTGTATATCGCAAAATGAAAAGTTTGAAAACAAGACAGACGAACTTGCTTTGATGATCAATACAATTAGAATAGACTCCCTGACATCTAGTGCCACTGAACTGAAAAGTAAGATAAAAGCAAAGCTAATGCAGGTTGTAAGTGATGTGGATAGTTGCAGCAACATCAAAGCACTCCATGAGTTGGACAAAGGCATTGTGGCTAAACAGTTTTTGTTCTGTTCTATGATTAATCAACCAAACACAGAAAAATTACCTCGGAAAGCGAACATCCCTGCAAATAAAAACCATGAAAGACAGCGGCGCTTTTTCTATTCATCTAAAAGGAAGAGGAAAGGAAGATTAACTTGCCGATATGCCAAACCAACACAAGAGGAAAAGGATATGATCAAAACTAAGGGTCAGTATCTTGTTAACATGAAACATTAAAAAGTCTTTAATGGCTTACCATTTAAAAAAAACTCGGACAAAGTGCCAAACAGGCATAAATATACTTTTACAAAGAACAATTCAGTTTTGTTACTCTTTACAAAATAAACTGGCATGCAGTATAAACTTTGCAAATTACAATACAATATTTGTGCATTAATAAATTTAATTAATACTTAATTACCCAATATCGAAAATATCATAATATTCCCTCTAACATTTTGCCTAAGAATTGTTTTTATTTTCTCTTGGGATTTACTATGGTTCCAACAGAAATTGGAGACAATGCTTATGCAAAATTTTTGATGGACAAACATTGAGTAGTATGGTATTTTTGATATTGGGTAATTTTAACAGCTTTATTTCTCGAACTCTACTGCAGGTGTTGTAACTACATCTGACAGTGAAGATGTCTGGCTATGCCATGCCTGCAATAAATCAAGGGATGACATCAATATGATTGAGTGTGATGGCTGTCTGAAATAGTTTGGGTGGTAAGCTGAAGGCCAAATAAAACTTTTGTTAGTTCTTGATACTGTTAACAAAAATAATCAAATAAAATATGAAAACAATGGTTTTTGGGGCAAAATACAGTGCTAAAGTCATTGTGCAGAAATGTAACACCATATACAATGAAACAATATATATATATATATATATATATATATATATATATTGTACACAAGGGGGAATGATCTGTCAAGCAAGTAG
>JAOEHV020206353.1:0-13147 GCA_025447995.2 Isaurus tuberculatus | reverse complement strand
GAACACAGACAGCCCAATGACATGAACACAGACAGCCCAATGACATGAACACAGACAGCCCTATGACATGAACACAGACAGCCCAATGACATGAACAGACAGCCCAACGACATGAACACAGACAACTTAATGACATGAAAACACACAGCCCATGACAGAAACACACAGCCAAAACAAACGAATGCATATCGAAATATTATTTTTAGTGTACAAAGTAAATGTTCTTACGATCAGCTATATTAATAGAATGTTCCTAAACTTTCAGACTCACGTTCTTATGAAAGAATCTTATGAAAAGAAAGTGAGCTAAAATATGTTATCTTGAATTCTGCATCTTTCAAATAAGAAAAAAGAGGGTTTAAAATGTTTTCTGGATCTAAAATTTTTAAAATCCTTTCTTTACGACTATAAAAAAACAAAATGCTAAATAAAAAAAAAATCTGCCATATACATTTTAACTGAAGTGCAAAGATCCATGCAAAGAGAAATATTCCATGCATATCAAAACTTAGTTCAAAAAGTTGTTATATTTACCACAGATAGTGATTTTTGCTTTATTTTTAATTTTCACTTTGAAACCAATCAAAATATTTTTGTAAGCGTATGCTAAATCTGTTTAGGGCTAAATTTTTGTTCTACGCTGATTAGACAAAGAGAAATGATCATTAAAATTCCGAAGTTGAGTTAACAAAATTACGTGGTCTCTTGTGTCAAAAGTTATTTGAAAAACAATTCAACAAGTGGATAAGAAAGGCATATATTTAAAAATTAAGTGTTAAAATTTAGCAAACATTTTTGATCAATGTGATCATCATCAGGCTATAAAATTCTGAAGTACTTCAAATAGTTGGGAGGTGGGAGAATTTCTCTGATGGAATCCTGGAAGCCATATGTAAACAGGTGATTTACTCAGTACATTCCAACATGTAGTTATAAATACCACCAATTTTTATACTTGCCGCCCATTTCTTCCTCGATGCTTTTGCTCCGTGATACCACAAGAGGTGGCTGTCCCTCCATCTAACAATAAATTTAAAATGTTAACTAGAAGTTTCTGATAGAAAGGAAGTGCTGTGACATGCTGCAACAAGTTTAGTAACAAGTCCATGTCAGTTATTTCATTTTAAGCTCTTCCAGTCTAAAACAAACAAAAGGATCAGATTCTCATCATTATCTAGCAGAGTGAATAATAAAAAGACTGTAAAACAATTTATTTGTCTAATATGTAATTAACAGTTTTCACAAGAACCACACATTTCACTGACGCCAAATTAACTTTCTATTTTTCTAACTTAAATATCTTGAATAAAAACGCACAGAAACGTAATTTTAAAAAATTTCTCGAGGAAGCATGCCCCCAGACCCCCCTAGAAACGATCGCGCCACAGCGATCGCGAACAGCAGCTCACACCTTCGGCGCTTGCTTGGCCATGGACCTGCAAAATTTTCAGATCCTTGCTACGCCAATGGTGGGGATTTAACATTTTTAAAAAAAATCATTCAAATTCCCTACCCATGGGCCGCAATTGTATGTCAAAACTTGTTCAATATCTTTACCCCGGGATCGATTGCTCAATTTTTAAGTAGAACCAACAATTTTCGAATGCCTGATCGCGCGGGAGATTTTAACGGAAGTACTACAAAAACTGTAGTATGAAAACAGTCCTTGACCAAAAACCAGGAGAAATGCATCAACTTTATGAAAAATACAGAACAATTTTTGCAGGACACAACGCAAAAAAGCATAAAAGTCCTACTCTTAGTTGGCATGCATGTTTGCTAGGTGCAAGTGTCATCTTCATACTGATATTTAAGCAGAAATGTACAAAAAGATGTGGCAAAAACTAAAAAATATTTATCACAGTCTGTACCTTAATCTTCTACTGATGATTTGCAATGCTAATAGCATAAAGATGGCTTACAATAATCACCAGATCATTTGAATAACAAATCTACTGACCTTTTGACTTCTCTGATCGAAGGAGCGATCGAGCGGGCGAATTGAAGAAACACGTGTCACACCAATGACCGCTGACCTGAATATCGCAGTCCAAAGTCAACTTGCCAAGGTAGCCCGTCCCCGCCCCGTCCCCCCGAGCAAACTTCATTTCCAATAGCCTCTCCCTCGGAATGAGACTGGACCACTTTTCCAAATAAATCGTGTTTCCGCTAAGAGACTGGGAGCGAAAGTGAGAGAATTGAGGAAATCAAAATGGCGACCTATAATGCAGCTGTAATATGGCTTTGTTTGGCTGTTTTTTTCGGTGCTTTAATCTTGGTTGTGAATTTTCTCTCCCGTCTTAGGAAAAGCAAAAAAAAAAGTAAGTAAACGGTGTTCTAATCTTAATATTTTGAATTAGAGCCGAAAATATTGTAGAAGAAAACTGATGAATCATCGACGAACCGCTTTTTAAATTTGTTATAAATGGAAAACTTGCATTTTCATTATAATCTAAGTTTAACGTTATTTTTTATGTCCTATTCTACTCTAATTCAACAACTGCTTGATGAAGCAAATGTTTTTTTTGAATTTTTATATATACACTGAAAAGAGCAGTTTATAATTATATTTAAAAAATTTGTCAGTCATACACTTTAATAACTGGGACTCGTTGTGAGAGTTCAAGGTAGAATATAAATTTATATTAATTGGTGAAATATCCATTTTCAAATAACATTATCGTGTTGCACCAAATTTTTGGATTTGAGATTAAAGTCTAATCATATTGATCTGGCAAAAACTTTACTGTGTTACCAGAAACTGGTAGAGGGCCTTCAGACGAAGTAGTTATAAATGATGATAGGGGGGTCAGAAATCGTGGACGGGGAGCACGTGGTAGGATGATAGCAAGAAGAGAAGAAGATGAAGAAGATGATGATTTTTATGGAGGTAATAAAAAAGTTATTTTTGAGCATTAGACTTGGAATTGATCTCATATAAAAACTCTTTACTTAAATAAGCATCCATCTTTCCTAGATTAAGTAAAAATTACCATTTACTGATTTAGACCATTTGAAATTATCTGCTATCACTTTGCAGTGTTGAGAAAAAAGACTTCATTTAACTTTAACATCTACAACTGTAGGTCAAATTCTTAACCAGTATTGGTTGATTCATTTATTACAACACTTTTTATTAACATTTTTTGGTTGGCGCATCATTACAGCTTCATCTTCCGTTTAAACCCTTTTATAATGAGCTGTATTATAAAAGTCACTTTTGACTTGTGTAAGAAGGTCACCATTTTGTTTGTTTATGATAAATAACCCAAAAAGATAATAGTTCCCACTTATCATTTCTAACAATTTAAACTAATGAATGGATGGATATGATGAAAAATGGTTGATCAACCAAACCAACCAAAACCAACCAAAAAAATCTTTTTTTCTCAATAAAAGGCAAAAAAAAAAAAAATAGAAATAGAATGTTCACAACCATGGTTTAGAAATTAATTTTGGTACTTTATTAACTTGAGCAAAAATTATTCTTAAATTTGTCTTCAGTGTGTAAAACTGCCTTTTCCAAGAATTTTTTATAGATAACAGTAAGTTTATGGAAGGTTTTTTATCAGGAGTGCTTCTTACTACAGAGATGTCAATTCAAATAGAAATTGTATTTTATAGCTTCTGCATCAGGATTTAAAAACTTTTAGAAGTTTTCTAACATTTGCTGCTTTCATATTTTAAAATTACTAGTTATGATATACAGACTCAAGTGTCCCATATATGTTTAAATTTGAAATAGGACAATCATCAGGACAAGACAAAAATTAAGACAAAGCTTTTAAACTGAATGGCTTTTTCCTTTTCAGATGAGGATGAAGATGAGTTTGGAATGGCTGGAAAACTACCCAAAATGGGCACAAAGAAACGTCTAAAGATGGAGGCGAAAGCAGAAAAAAGAGCAATGCGAGAGGTATGCTTTGAACATCTTAAACCATTTCTTCAGTTGATGTTTGAAGTCTTTATAGTTTTAAGATGATTGAAGTCTTTAGATTTTAGTGCAAAGTTTTACTCATCCAATGAACTGTTGCAAATTTTGCATTCTAATTGACTACACTGCTAGCGATACATGTATCAGCACAAAACTTATGACTTTGTGTACATAAGTCTGACCCCAAAATTAATGTGTTGATTTGAATAATAAGTAATATTTTAGTTATTAACCAATGATCAATTTTGTTAATGATTGTTTTTACAATGATAAATTGTTATCATAACTGGTATCAAAGCCTGTAGATTACAAAAATGATACTTCAGTGACAATTTTGTCTTCCTACCAAAAGAAATGATAGATGATATTGTGAAATACAGCTTAAATGAATTTTTAAAGTTAAAATTCTGAATTATTTGTCAAAGTGAAGTCAACAGGTTTTGTTACCAAAGACCCTATTAAACTGATGCCGAAAACCCTGACATTTGAAATATACCTTTTATGATTGGTTACAAAACTAGAAATTTTAGTTATGGCTGGTAAAATGATTAATTTGTCATTATTTGCTATTTACAATGTTTCATTTTCCAGGAAATGGAAGCTGAAAGAGAGGAAAGAAAAGAAAGAGAAGCAGCTAGAGAAGCAGAACGAAAAAGAGATGAAAAAAGAAGAGAAGCAGAGGAGAAGATTAGAGTAAGTTTCACATAAAAAAGACATGTAGTAACTCAATAAGAACCATTTATTCATTACTTCAAAATATTCTAAATTTATCAAGAATTATGTAATTTACAGGAGGAGGAGGAAAGATTGAAGAAAGAAGAGCAGGAACGACGAGAACATGAGGAATATTTGAAAATGAAAGAAATGTTTACTGTTGATGAAGAAGGAACAGGAGAAACTGAGGAGGAGGTATGAAATTTGCTATCTGGCATGATTGATAATGAATATTTATTTTGTTTATATTAGTATTATTATTTAAATAATCTGTGATGCTAATCCTAACACCTTGTATTGTTTACTCTTTATAGTCACAAGCTCTTTTACAAGAATTTGTAGATTACATCAAGGTACATTTAACAAAAGTTTACATTTTTTATCATTTTCATTAAATACATAAATTATGCAAAATAATTAATAATTACATACTCTGTACTTCATGATTTATTGTGGAACTTTGCGTTTTAACCGAACTGGTATTTACTGACTTAGTAAAAAAGGTATTAATACATGTTGGCCTACTGAGCAACCTTTATCTCCTGAAGCAAAACTTACTTGTCATGCAGTTGGCAATTTAGCAGGTACTAACTTCTAATCCCGTGATAATGAAAATTATGATAATTATTATTTTTATTTTTATTACAGAACAGTAAGGTAGTCTTGCTAGAAGACCTTGCTTGTCATTTTGGTTTACGTACTCAGGAGGCCATCAACAGACTACAGAATCTACAGGAAATGGGTCGAGTGACTGGTATGTTGAGCTAAGCAATCAATCACAAACTACAAGAAGTGATCCATTATTCATAATTCATTTAACAGACAGATTCAGCTTCCTACTCTACTTGTATCAATGATTATTAATTAACACTTCAAACTAAAGCATTTGTTTACCTACTTGCTGATGTACCTCAGTAACATAGATCCAAAGTTTGAAAACCCCAAATGCTGGTTACATGTGTTTCTACGAGTGCCAAAGGTGTGAGTTTCTAGGGGAGGGGGGGGGGTAGCGGGCATACTCCCCCATAAAATTTTGAGGTACTGTAAATGAACTTGCACAGCAGTTTGTGCACTCAAACAGTCAGTAAAAAAAACTATTTTTTGGTTGAAACATTTTTTTTAAATTGCAAAACATTTTATTCACAATAATTCATGTAGTTTCTCAACATGTTTTACAAGCCACATATTTTTAATTTGTAGGAATCAGGGCCTGAAAATTAACATTATTTTAGGAATTGCCGGATTTTATCAAAAATGCAGAGCTTTGATCACAAGTGCGGGTTTTTACTCAGTTGTATCAGGTCAGCAGGTTTAAAAGTTCAAGTTTCTTGTTTTATTTTGATAGGAGTTACAGATGATCGTGGCAAGTTCATTTACTTATCTGAGGAAGAACTGGCATCTGTAGCAAGGTTTATAAAACAGCGAGGTCGTGTCACAATCACAGAATTAGCTGAATGTAGCAACTCACTCATCAACTTAAAACCATCAGTGATTGAAAGCAGTAGAACAATCGAGATCAGTGGTTAAACATTTGATGAATTGGCAAAATAAATAACAACAACATATTAATGTTTAAAGGAAGAAGAATGTTAATCAGGGATGTTACAGCAGTTCTAATTCCTAAAAAATGTTAAAAAGTCAAGAATAAGATTTTAATACTCAATAGAATAAATAAAATTTTATTATTTTTTTCCTAAAAAGGGTTCTAAAATGATGATATTGCTTTAGATTGTAAACCTCTTTTGTTAAAGTTATGAAACAATAAAAGTTTAGTAATAAAATATATTTTTAATCTCTTATAGGAAAGTAGTAATAAACCTATAAGAAAGTATTGTTTGGATTGGAAAGGCATCTGTTCAGTTGTTTGTGATGTTGACATGAAATTAAGCAGTCATAAAACTCTTTAATTTAGATAACAAAAATTCAGATGAAATGCCTTACACAGTTTAGAAATAAAAACAAGTAGTCTTTGATGTGACAGCATTTTTCTTTTGTTATAATTATATCTCTTATGTAAATTTGGAAGGATTCATAAAATACATGAGCACCATGCACTAAGTGACATTAACATTTCATTGGACTGAATATGTATATATGACATATACTACTTGTTGTATACCCCCCAACTTGTGACTGTTATTAAAACCTCCATTCTGGTTTAGCTATGCTGTCTGTTACAAGTAATACTCTGGTAGTACAATTTTTTTTCTTTCAAATAAATACTTTTAATAGGGTTTTGTTAGCTAAGTTAATTCCTTTGTGTTCGGCAAATAGTTGTAAACAGTTAGACCAATGATAGATTCCAAATCAATTATCCCTTCACCCAAATGACCCAAATGTTCTGTATGTACATATAATTACAATATAGTATATGTCCACAAGTAAAGATTTGATAAATATATGAATGTGCATAAAAAAAAATTATGTTTTCAAACATGTATGCACCCTTTAAAAAGTCAGTTTTTTCAAAAAAGTTTTTAACATATTGTGTTGTTCAATGCAATATGTACTATTTGTTTATTTATCAGTTCCAATATATTCACTGGCCAGACTTCAGATTGAGTTCATTGGCTCTTTCTTTTCTGCAAACAGTGCTGGAGTTGTTCCGTTAGTTTGTGTCCATTGTTAAAGTGTTTCTAACTTGCTTTGATTCATCATTTAGATCCATTAATGTCACAGAATTTAGGTTTTTTGTTATTTTACTCTTCATAGAGTTGATGAGGATAGCCAGGTAATTTTCGGGCATCAATGGCTTTTGCAAAACCAGCTTTGTTGATTGATTCTAACCCGATGTCACTACAAAAGAAAATAATGTGATTTAGTACACTAAGTTATACTACTGAACCTCAGGGAAAAGTTCTTTTTGGCTTAATAATAATTAAAAGCTCAACAAAATTATATTTCTCTTGTAATGAAATGAATTGAATGGAGAGAGAAATATGTTCCTATGTGAACGAGAGGCCTGGGTACTATTATGATTATTATATATATGTTAAAATATGGTCATTTTTTAGATTACTTCTTATAGAATTTTTGTTACTGAATTAGTTTAAACAAAATTGATACTTACGCATCTTCAAACCCCCAGCATGCACTTGGATCAACACCTAGCTTTTTTGCGGCAGTTAGAAAAGGGTCGGGTGATGGTTTAGAATTCTTGTAGTCTTCATTACCCAAAACAAAATCGAACAGTTCCAAGAGTCCTGCTGTTTTTAATCCTAGCCAAAAACAAACATGGAACTTAATAAATATTAAGTTTATGTTTTGAAAGTTTTTTTTTGTTTTTTTGCATCCACTCAGACTTTTATACCTTAAACAACATTTTTAAACTAAATACAACAGTTGTGTTTATGTTAAAACATATGAAATAAAGTGGATATAAGCACCTTCTGATTAACCAGTCTCCAACGTTGGAGCATAAATAATATAGTCAAATTAACTGCAGTTACCCATTTTTAGCTGGAGAAAAAAGTGAAATAGTAAACAATTTAATTATTATAAAATAGTTGTTCCAAAACTTGAGCATTAATTCAGCAAAAGAAAACCGAATAGTCATTCATCGTACGTGATATGTTTCATGTTTAATATTTCGGCAACAAAATTAACATTTATAACTTATCTTCGCTGCTTTGTGATATATTTATTGTTGCTGAACCATTCTAAAGATTTTTTTAACCATATTCTCTTAAAAGATGCTGTCATATTTTCATTACATGTCCTACTAAATAAAATACAAAGTAAAATAAATAGACAAGTTTACCTTTTTCAACTTGACTTCTAGTACTTCCAGAAGCCACAGCACAAGGAATTCCTTTCAGCTTTGCTTCTAAAACATACCGTACAACACATGGAATTGTCGACACTTCTGATAGTCCGTTAAGAAAAAATTCCCTCTTCTTCGCATACCACTCCAAAGGGTTTAGTTCAATTCCTTGTTTTTCTGCTAATTGACGAATAATAATTTTTCCTGGAACTCCGGCACGAGCGAAAAATTCAGACTTTTCAAACTTCAGTCCTGTAAGACTACAAATGTGGCACCAAGCTTTCCAATGGAGGGGCATAGTGTTGAGAAGAGTACCATCACAATCGAAGATCAAAGCTTTAACCCCCTTTGGGATTAGTTCACACGGCATTACAAACGTCCCAAAACACATAGCCGCTGTTAATTCTGGTTCAACGTTGTCCTGACTTCACAGTCTTCTTGCAAACTTGAATTTGAGAGAATTAGATCAATTAGTTGTGTGTAGACTAGAGTGATGAACGCGATTTCAATAAATTGTCGATTATTATTTCAATTCCGCAATGAATGAATTTTTACTCGAAGAAATAACTTTTTTTTTCAAAAAGGAGTGCAGTTGAGTCGTATATACGATTTCTGGCTGGTTAAAGTTCAAAATTCATAATAAAAGGTTCGCGTGACATGACGTCATGGTGGTCAATTTCCTCTTATCGAACATGTTTGCGTGAATGTCAGCATGGCGACGTTGATGCATGACAAACGCCACGCAACTATTTACAAACAGCAATTTATTATTAACAAAGCAAAACAAACCACAAAAATTTTGTTTTCAAACTGAGCACATAATCTATCATACAAATGGTTTATGTATGTGTAACGGTAACGGAGCGCGAGTCGTGAATTTTGCGAATTTACTTTTGATGTTTCTAGCTAATAGAACTAGTTTCAAGTTCTGATTTATCAATAAAATTGAGCTGTTTCAACGATTGTTAAATTAAAAACGTTCAAATACATTTTTAAAAATAAAAAAAACAGAAAATGTTTCAATAGATACCAATTGAAGAGTAAAATTATTTCCTTATAAAGAAACTGATTAACATAAATTTAAATACCTCGTCTTGCATTCACACGCGTCAGAGAAGCCAAAAGTAAACAGAGTTGAGAACCGGGAAGTGTAACTTCCGAGAGAATGATAATTAGTAACTAAACTTCAACCGACAGTTTCATAAAAACTGGTTTGTAAAATTTCGTCGTATTCCCCAAATTCAAGTCGTGATCTCAGTAGTTTAACAATCATGCAGTTATATTCTAAAAATATAATTCTGAAATTGATACTCCACACCGAAACCAAAAGTCCAAAGTTTAAAGCTTAACTCCCGTTTCGAATACTAATGAAGTAGCAATAATAATATGAGTACCGAGTCGTAACGACTTTGGCAATGGCTTTATAAAATTACAACTAACTTTACTCATACCAAGTTTATTTGTGAGGCCAGGAGCTCAAAAAACAATTTGTTTACTCATAAGAATTTATTTGAAAGGTGAAAAAGGTTTATTATTTTTTTCAATTTAAAAATTAGAACTGAAATAATGCCTATCAGGTTTGAAAGGCCTGCTCTGACCCCCCACCCTCCAAACCAACTCAGACAAAATTGCTATGACGAATGACTAACGCTCGAAACTTCAGCTCCACACACTTCCTACACTACTTACGAAGATGAAGATAAATATTTCAATCTTGAATTGTCTAAAATAAGAGTCGACGGAGGTGTTAACTCTTCAGCATAAAAACTATTTAAAAATTACACAATTAAATTGCAAACCAGAAAGCTCGAGTCCTTTTCTCGAGCAAAAACACTGTTTGGCTCTAACATATACGAGTTTATATGCATTCTAGTAACTATACATTTTTCTGGTAAAATGTACGTTCTGTTCGAGTGGATCAAATGTATGTATAAGTCATTAAAGAAAAAATTTCTTTGCTTTTCCTTAACTTTGTTGGGTATGTTCGTGGGGAGCATTTACATTTTGGAAATTTTTATCCTCATATTTTATATAGAAAAGGTTCTCATAGAAAGTGTCTTTCTAAAAGCTTCAATCACAGATGCAGTTGGATACATTGAGGAACAGGGAAGTGAAAACGGTTGGACAATAATGGATTTTAAGACTCCTTCATCAAGTTAACAACGCAGTACAAACATAAACTCTTTCTGATAAGCCCTTAAAGTTTTTACTCTACTGTTTTCATGACGAAAAAAATACATCCATGTTTCATAAAACAAATAAAGATTAACGTTCAACTTAATACATAGTATTTACAATCGAATGAACTGTGTACTCAAAAGTTTTCAAAAAGCTAACTATTTATTACAATAAATCAAAAATACTTATCGATGAAATATCACAATTTGACTAATTGAAAAAATAAAATCACATGTGATGATCGGTAATAAAGAAGATATTTTTTTATCGTGAATAGAATTGTTTCATCGTCATTTCTACCTCTACGAATAAGGAAACCAAAAAGCTTTTTCATCGATAAGTATTTCTTTAATAATAGTTAATAATCATTTATACTAATAAACTGGCACTAGGAGATTTGAATCAAATGTTACTAAAAATTTTAGTGCCAGCTCCAATCTTGTCATTCTCAAGGTATAAAATCGAAATTTCCGCTGTAAACGTCAAAGGATTTACTAAAAGGACTGGTTGAACGCTAGAATCTTCTGTTTTTCTAAGCTGCGGAAAACATTCCTTAATATAATTGGTAATATTTACCCCGCTTGGAAAATATTGGTTAAGTCTTGCTACCAACGTACATTGAATCAAAATCAAATGGAATAGTTCGATCGTTCTTTTTCAAAATTGGAAAATTGAACAAAGAAACGTTAATATCTTCTTTGAATAGTAAAACGGTGTATATAGTTGTGTTTGATATTAAGATTTTAAGTGTTAAAAACAGAATGAGATTATTTTAATTTATTTCAATCAGCTGCTAATGTTTTTTGCTCCGTTTAATGTCTCTCGTGCTTTTTCATAAAATTATTCAGGAGGTTCGTAGAAAAGAACTGTGCTTTAGCGGTTAACCCTACAAAGCCAAAATATGCCCTAATCGCATGTATGACGTATGTGTTTTATGTAATATATCAAACATGAGAGGCATAAGTGTTTTATCACATTTCAAAACACTGAGAAGAGAGTTGAAAATACGACGCGCAGCGGAGTATTGTTGACGAAATTCGAGGTGTTTTGGAAATGTGATGAAACACTGTCTCGAGTATTTGATATATCTTCTCAATCGAAACTAAAACTAAGGAGTAAACGAAGAAATATGTGCTAATTAAGATCACATTTCAAACCATGCTCACGGTATGATTTCTTTTGTTTTAACTTGATCAGTGAATTATTAAAGAGTTTGAGAAATTTAGCGCGATATTTTCCTAAGTACCAAAGAATATGGCAGAATATGTGTAAGGTGGGTTAAAGCATTCTAAAAGGTTTTCCAATAGACAATCATCTATACGCAAATTCGTTCTACATTTTTGAAATATTGGTAACATTTCATTACGTACCCTGGTAAAATCTGATACAGAAAATAATAAAATTATTGATCCTTTAAACATAAACATTTTCTATCTTTTAGTCTGGAATCATATTCAGGGATAAAACTATAAAGAATCGTATGAAAAACTTAAGTTATTCCTAATCCCTTTGAAAGTAAAGTTAGTTGAAAAAATTGTACTTTTTTGTTAAGTTCCGGTTTACTAGAAATTGGCCTTTTTGGTATTATGACTAATTATGTTCTCTACATGTGCAGTTAGTTGTGAGATTACGTAGTGAATGAGCGATACCGATTCAATATTTCTTCGTTAAACGATATTGACGAATCTCTTCTGTCTGATCTCTTCGGGTAACCTTCCAGCACACGAACATCGATCGCTTTTGCAAATCCCGCTTTATGGATTGCTTCAAGTCCAATGTCCCTGAAAAAACAGAAGTAAAACTGTCAATAGTTTCACATCTCAGAAAGAAAAGAGAAAGCAAATAAGCAATATTCTTTTCTAATGCCAGTAGTTCCAAGAGCCAAAATTACTATGCTTTGTTTGTTTGTTCTTATAAAGTTGCTCTTACAAGCAAAATGTGTTCAAATAATTATAAAACAAATCCTCGAGAGTACTTACGTATCTTCAAGACCCCAACATTCTTCTGGATTCACATTCAGTCGCTTGGCAGCAGTGAGAAAGGCGTCAGGATTGGGTTTATGGTAGCAGTAATCCTCATTTCCAAGGACAACGTCAAACAATTGACGAATGCCGCTCGTTTGTAGAGCTAAAATAGAAGTTTAAAATATAATTAGTAGTAGCTTTTTTTATTGAAACGACGGACATTTGCAGTATCTTTGATTAAGTACATACTTTAAGTGTCTTTAATTTATTTCTTGTCGTGCATATAAATATGTAGTCGATATTTAATCATGCGAGACTCTTGCGAAGCCAAAGAGCTCCACTGACAAAAACAAAGCTAGAAAAGTATACTATGATTTGTAAAAAACACATTAAATAAAAACTGACTGTCTAACAAAATCATATTAGTTCTTTACAAAGTTGTTTAATAGAGTGATTCATGACAATTATTTCACTTTAAAACATGCTTTTATATAAGCGTTATAAGCGTGAGGTCAAGATATATGCGTTATTGAACAAGCGTGAGGTCAAGATGGCTGGATATTGGCCAAGTTCTGTTTTTGCGTTATTATGGAC
>JAOEHV020206256.1:689-13147 GCA_025447995.2 Isaurus tuberculatus | reverse complement strand
AGCAGTAATGTGAGAGCAGGAGCGTAGGAATAGGGGATAGGGGGGGCTTAATAGAGAGGGGAGTGGGGGCTTAATATATTTCTGGCTTCAAAAAGGGGGGGCTTATTAGAGAGGGGGCCTTATTAAAGAGGGGGGGGGCTTAATAGAGAAATTACGGTAATAAGGTAATAACTGAGTTTCTTGTCTATATTGTAGCCATCGCCTACCAAAAGACCAATGGTGGCTTCATTTGCGTCCGCTTATGAGGATTCTTGCCAAGTACCAAACGGTTTACCAACGAGAGGAGGAGGACTGAGAATATATTTGTCCCCAGGACCTGGCCGTTAATCCACAAGCGATGCAACCACAAGATTAGAATCTTCAAAGAACATATTTAGTTAATATTGTTAGGTAGTTATATTTATTTCAAGAATGGACTTGACGTGTGTCTTGATTACTCGCGAATGCGTTTGTGCTCAGGAAGAATTTTTTCCCAATTCTCTGATTTTCCAGTCTTTTATTGCACCTGCTTTCTAATCATTTCAAGGTATAGAAAAATTATTTTAGTTGTGACAGACAAAATAGAAATAAATATTATCGTAATGGGTACTATATCAATGTATTAGCAGCTAATGTAAGGTATATATTTTGCTAACAAAAAAACTATATCTTTGTAGCTTAGGTTTTCTGTCGTTCGTTTAACGACAATTCTTTCACGGAAAAGTGACAACATAAATTAAATAAAGTATTTCTAGAATTAGAACATTTCGCGACATCCTATATCAGTTGATTTTGATTTGAACAACCTAAATTTAAATATATGCCACGAGCTCTCACAGCGAGAAACTGCAAGTTATTTTTTTATTTGTGCAGGATCAATAGTGTCCGGTGATAAAGCCCGCAAAATTATGAAATTATGTTCAAATCGATCATTTCTAGCGTGGTTAGTTGAAAAGAAGGTTAACTGTTGAACAATGGATGATGGAAACAGTTTTCATTTCGCTCAAGAGGGCTAAAAGACTAAATATAATGCTGCATTCATTTTTAAACACGTTTTTCTGAATAAGCTCTCAAAATTTATCGGTACCTATCAAAAAACACTTATGGCAGTGGGGTGTAATTGGATTACTTTAAAGCATGCATAAATTAGCGCTTTTTTCCAATTGACAGCTTTACTATTCATTAGATTCTGCATAAACTTACAAACTTCGGTTTTGACAATCACGACTGGGTTTTCGTCAACAGTTTATTGAGGGTATGGTAAGTACAATATGAACCCGGTTTTCGAAGTCCCGGGAAAAACGAAAATAGAATTAGCTGGGATGCGAAAGAAATTTCTGCAAAAATAACTACAAATTAACTTAAAACAATTATTGTTTTTTTTTAAGATTTCCTAACAATTTTCTTTTGGCTTTTGTAGCGAGATATCGCGTATATAATGCAGCTCCTGTAGCAGGCGGACCAAACGAGAGAATGGTATTTAAGGGATATCACGAATATCAATCAATTTGGAATTAGAAACTTTGCTGTATTTGCCAATTTCCTTGGCAAATAGAGTTTGAAAGAAAAGGGTAGAATATCCAGTGCAATGAAAAAAGAAATGAATCGCAGGAAATACGAATTAGATGAGTTCAAAACTAAACGTAGTAGGATGACTCGAGGCTAGAAATAAACTTAATTTCGAAATAACGGTGAATCGGAGATGAGCGATTTCGAAATAGCAAGTTGCAACAGTAATAATGTTAGCAACTTGTTCATCGCAGATAAGATGAGGCAACTATTTTGTCTTCATTTTTCTGACTATTGTTTAGTTTTGGAAACAAAAAATGGTAAAGCGTTGGGCCATGATATTGTCATTCGTGGGCAACTGTGTTTTGCCTTTTTTTGTATTTAATTTGTTGCACAGTAAGTTAAAAGAAATAGAAGTGTCGTGAAATTTTTTGCTACTTCAAAATGCACAGAGAATTGGATTATCGGGCAGCAAAGAAGCGTATATTGCATTTGTTATTGTTCTCACTGTTCCTTAGAAAACAAACCAACTAATTACAGTACTGAACTTTGATTACTTCTTGTTATTTGTTATTGGTTTATTTTGAAGGCTGTATTGCAAGCGCAGGGGGAAGGCGGAGAAATGAAAAATCCGTATGTGGCTTTTAAATTCACAAGTAATATCTTGTGCGCGTGCGTGGATAGGTTCTACTCAAACCGTGACGTTTTCTTTTTATTACTTTCTGTATTCATACCTGGTTTAAATAATCAAGGTACACTTTTCAAACCATACATCGCTGTAAAACTGTTTTAAGCCCGCAGCATTCATAAGCGTTAGTTTGAGGATAGGATTAAAGCAACTCTTTTAGATCGCATTAAGTATCGCGGTGGTAAAAAAAAAAAAAAATTAACTTCATCGCGCGCTGTGAGCTATGATATGGAAATGAGCCCAAAATTGTACAACATTTCGGCAAAGGTGTTGAACTAAGATTTCAACACTTTCAAACGATCAAAGGAAATTAAGAAAACACTCTTTTCTTACCTGTATTGTTCTAAGATAAATAATAAATTTTTGAATCAAAATTTCATCAGGTTACTGTACACAGGCATACAAACTCTAATAAAAATTTTTTCGGCAAACGTTTTCCAGCGAGGCACCTGCCTGCGGCATCAACATCCTTTCACTTGTTGTTTTTCAGTAAAACTACCAATTTCTCATAATTACGTAATAGCGTTTTCTCGACTTCACGGTTTTTGAATAGCTCATCCTCGGCGAAACAGTTAAAAAATAAAATGGTAACTATTGAAGTCCTTTAGAGACGCTCGAAACGTCGTCTTCGCAAAATTCTCAAGCGTGCGGCGGCGTTTTTGATGCTTCTCGCCAGGCGTGCCGAATTTTCAACATGTTAAATATATAGTTTCTGGCACAAGCGAACATCTCCTCCAAGTGTGCGCACGCGCAAAGCTATTGGCTCAATATATGACAGGAATATGCATGTGCACTAATTTGTCAATACCATATTCAAAATGGCATCGAGCTTTGGGATTGTTGCCGAAAAAATCTTTGAGGTTCATTTAGCCAATGTTTGGCCTAATTATCCAAGTTTATATACAACATGCAGTGTCCACAATTTAAAAACCGGGAGTTACGCGAGAATTCATTTCAAGAAATTACCGAGAGACCTGGGAAATCATCTAAGTTTAACTGAAGATCTATTATAGGCATATCATCACAAAACAAATAAAGAAAAATTCTCCATCGCTCGACGAGCTGGAGTCTTGACTTTCACTCATGGAATTGGCAATATTTAACAGTGAGAGCGCATGCGCATGAGCACGCTGAGCTTTGCTACTTATGACAATCTCGTTCCCAGAGCTGGCGTTCCTTTTTGTCAGCGCCGGCCAAAGAAACTCGGGCTCTGGTAACGAGATTGTATCTATGATTGATAACTCAGCAATTTGAAGCCGTGTTTTTTTCCTTGCAAAGTTAATCTAAGTGCAACGCTAGCCTCGAGGCAGACTTCATACTGCCCCCTCTTTCTGTAGATTGAAAAAATTTATCATATAGTACCTTCCATTAAAATATGGCTGAATTCACAGTTTTTTAATGTAGTTTTTTTTCTAAGTTAAAAACTTTAAAAAATGCCTGCTAACCCTCACAGCTATAATTTTATATTATTTATATTTTAATTCCATTTACTTTATCTAAAACTAAAGATTACAAAACAAATCAAGCAGACAGTTTCAATGAAATATTATTTGCAACACATCCGTCAGTTGTACTAAAAACTTGCGTAAATGGAAGGAGGCCTTGTGTTTAGATTGGCAAATTGGTATTAATTCTTCCGGATGTCTTTTCGACAAACAAAGAACTTGCTGTTAAAGGATTCGCTTATTAACAGCTTTATATATTTGTTTTCTCGAACGTTCAAAGATGCAAAAACAAGTTGTAAATTTTGCCATATTTAGAAGTAAAAGGAGTTTTTTTCTTAACGTAAAAGGCAAACTCTCTGAAAACTGTTATCAAAAAATGAAGTTGCAGTGCACCATGCGCAAAACAAACAAAATCTCATTAAAACTTACTTACCTAAGGTTTTATTGCTATGGTTTTGAAATATACATTTACTTAAAACTACTGACTGAAGATTACAAATTAAGATTGAAATTATAAATTCATACATTTGTGTTCATTTTTTAACTCTCCATTTATTGATAAATCAATTTCTTTTTTGATCTTTTGTTTCAAATTCAAATAAAATGAGAGTTCAATGCGGTAATACCTTTTTTAGGGAGATAGAATTTAGAACTATTCAATCTTCAGGTAAACGTAACATATGTTTAATAACTGCTGTTGTAACTATTCACTACTATAAAGTGCATTATTCTATACATCTGCCTTTATATCAATAAAAGCTTTTCGTGCATAAGATTTCCTGCGTGAAATACAATGGACAGAAGAAGTGAATTAAAATAAATGAACAGCAACCCGGACAATATATTAGACGTGATTGAAAAAAAAATGAATTGAAATATTCTAGTCATAACCAGTTTCTCTTGCCAAGCTTTTGAACTTGCAGGTAAGTTTCAGCACAGTAATTTGTACGAAAATAATCGAAAAATGTGTAACAAATCGGCAACCGCAGTTACCTTTTGCCAATCAGCGTTTTTGTATGAATAATTGTAACTAACTGAATCTCAACTTAATCTATACCTATAATTGAAACTAAAATGTTATCTTTTAGAGGATAATTACAACATTAGTTGTTGAAAGTGTTTTTTTTTTGCCAGTTCTATTAAAACTTCATGAATTAAAGGTGTGAAAGTTACTCTTTTTCCAACAGGTAATGGCAAGTTTACGTATGATTCCCTAGTTGCAACATACAACTTTTAATTCAAAACCGTTTATGAAATTCGCTTAGTGTATATGTTTTATGGATAGCATATAGTTAAGCTTGGTTGAAAAGCTTACTATTCGAATAATCCCAGATTCACCTTATATTCAAGCTATTCTTAGCTTTCCGCGAGTTCAATTGCAAACCAGTATAACAAGGGTAAATTTAATGATCGATAAAAACCTTTAAATATTAGGAAAAAAGTCGGTTTTTGGAGGATAAAATATAGTGCAATCATTTATTTGTGTTAAGAGATTGGCTTTTGAGAAAAAAAGCTTAAATATCTGGTCGTCTTTTGAGGCAATCTGAAGCAAACAATCTTGAATTAAGCTGAATTGAAAGTCTTCTAGTTTAAACAATCTACTTTAAAATTTTAATTTTAGCTTTCAATTAAACTTCAAGTACAGTTCAATACCAAGTTACTTTAATTAAAGTCATTTTTATGTCGAAAATTAATATATTTTGCCGACGCTTCGGACTTTAACATAGAACCAACAGTCTTTTTATTGTATTTGAAGTTCTTAGTTAAATATGAAGCAAAATTTTTTATGATAAATATTTTGGGATTGAGACAAAAAAAATAATAATCTTGGGGAGATTTATACACCATAACAGATTAACTTCTTAAAATGTGTTTCCAGTGAAACAAATTAACAAAAAAAATAATGCTAACTTTTTTCATTAGCGAAATCATTTACAGAGGATTTGGCTGCTTTGTGCCGGGCCTGAGTCCATATTGGTGCCTTTGAACTGTTCACTGTTATTAGTATTCGTTTCTTCATCCTATTTTTATTTCAAACGAACTTAATCTTTTTTCAGTATTTTGAACATTTTGATGTTAAAAACACTAATTACCTTTAAACAAAGGGAAAAACAAAAAAAATCTTCACTGAAAAGAAGTTGTGGGAAGTTATTAGCAGTCGGTAAATGCTTTCGTGTCATAAAGGAATATAAAATCAACAGAGGTTGCGAGTTTCATGAGAATAAAAGAATTTTAAAATCATCGACTATTGCGTTATATTGCTTTTAGGGTTTGTATTAATTTTATCGATAAATTTTCAGACACCTGCTTTTTTGTGAACTTAAACATTTTTTTCATTCGAATTTTGTATAGTAATATAAAATTGAGTGTTTCAAGTCAGCGAGACGAGGGAGATTAACTTTACAATATTATAACTTTTTTTGTTAGTTTTAAAAGTACGTAATGTTACAGCAGATTTTTAAAAAGACTCATATCCTTGGCAATACTGCATAACTTATATAATTTTATTGGTAGAAACATACAAACGGTTCAAGTCGGACCTTTGATACCTTTGCAGTTGATCTTTTTATAAGCAATCAACGGTTTCGAAAAGTCCAACTCGCTATAATTAAAAAAAATCGATCATTAGTCAACAAATTACAAAATGTCTTTGATTTTACGATAAAAAAAATCGTTAAATTGCAATTTTTTATGTCTCTTCTGATGTTCTATGATACAAATCATTTTGAAAAGGTCGTTAAAATCTTTTTTATTAGTATATGATTCAGTGTTCATCATTTAGAAAATCAGAATTGAAAAATCGTGATTGTATACGCTACGACTAACTTTCTTATATCTCCAACTAAAGATTTGTTAATTTTCTCTCTTAAAATTTACGAGCTATTTCAAGAGTGGAGACCAATATAAAAATATAAAGTTTTGTTTTGTTTTGTTCTCTTTCACAATGAGACTGCTGCAGTCTTACACTAAAAGCGAATTTGTTTATACAATATGTTTGATAATTTAAATATAACGTTAAAGATTTCATTGTAGTTTGCAATTGTACCTGATATATAATTTTAAGGTTGCTCTTCCACTGAAGACAACGACACAGCTGTGTTTTAATGGTTTAAACTTATGGTTTCTTCTTCTTTCCATCTGGACCTCTATACTATACCTTTCCAAACCACGGTTCTGAAAATCTTCTTACTGTGATGTAATATCAGCTTGATATCATTCTTGCAATGACAATCTAGAAACTAGCGAAAGAAATAAAAAGCAGTTTTCCTGGTGCCTCTATTCACAAGTATCGTTTGTTTTGATTTAACTGTATTTCCTTGAAGTGACGAGAACTCTCCGTGGGAAAAAGGTTTGACGAATATGTTTTCTTCAAGCTTACCTCAAAAGCTAAGAATATCTTTTGTCTAGTATTAGTTCTTTAATCTACAAATTGTTTCAGGTTAACTTTCATTGCATTTTTCTAAGTTTTGTTTATTTAAATTCTAAAACATTTGTTTTGCTCAGACAAGAGGCTCCTTAATCAAGTCAAGACCAGGTTAACAATTTCACTTTTCTAGATCTGTCGTAATACGTTACAATTCTCTTCTCATTCAAATACTGATATTAAGCTATATTTTTACTCATGATAGAAAAGATTTCTCAGCTAATGCAGTCTTTCCTAGTCTTTAGCTTTCCCCAGCAAAACTGTAAAACTGTTATATTAAAGGGGCTTGCAGTTCATTTCATATTGCATTCGTTCCCTTCTACTGAATTCAAATAGCGCCAAACTTAAGGACACGAAACTTAAAGCAAATAGTCTATGAAGCTTTTTCATAAAATAGTACCATCTGAAAAAGTGCTAACAAGGTTTGATAAAATAATATTAGTATTTACAGCTTTTGAAATACAGTATTTTGTAATAGAGAACGATACAATTCGAAACTCGAAAGAATCAATTGCAAATAAATAAATAATAAACATATATTTGTTTATTCAATCCTTTAGCAGCAGAGCTGAAGTACAAGGATGTCAGCAATAGACAAACAACTACTATTAGATACAACAAACAATTAATAATAATATTAATACTAATATTGTGGCATTGGTTTTTGGTATTCAAGCAATTGGTGTTCAAACTACTCTGTAATGATCTTCAGTGTATATAAGTGAATAGTGATCAAGTCACTAAAACGCTTTTTATTGACGATTAACTTTTCCACCGTACTATTCTTAGATCGAGATTATAGTCATGATTAAAAGTAATGTTTGGTAAGAGATTGTTAAAGGTTGGGAGGCCGTGAATCTTTTTCATTTAATACAAGATTTCCCTTGCCTAGATTTAAGGGAGGGTACCTTTGATGCAACAAGGGCAGTATGTTTAAAACGCTATACTTTCCAAATGTGCAACAACAAAAAAAAAAAAAAAAAAAAAATCGCGTCATTTGCACTTTAAATGGCACCGTAAAAGCAGCGAGCCTCATTGAAAGTTTATTAGTTCTCAAATAAAAAAAAAAAGATTTTTTGGTCTTAACGATTCAGTACAAGGTCTTTGCTTAATGTTGCTGTTACATACACAAATAAATATTATTTGATCTTTTTTACAAATGTTCTAATTTCTTATTGTCTTTATTACAGAATCAGTCTGAGGTACTTCTCCAAAATGACTGAGTTTTCTAGAGCTGTCTTCGCGACAATCGCTGTTCTCTCTTTCGTTTGCAATGGCGCCATTTGTGTTGTAATCCTAACAAATAGAAAATTGCTCAATAACCCATACAATGTGTTGGTGTTGCTACTAGCAATGACAGATACAATGACAGGTGAGTTTTAGTCACTTTGAGTCCAAAACGATATTAGACAATAATAAGTAATAGTGGTAGCTCCATAAAATAGAATCGTAAACTATCTCCTTTCACCTTGACCCCAACACAGCAAGTTCACAATGATAAGTACTAACAGGAATCTATTACTAGGAGGGTTCATCCTATTGGCGGCGTGATGGCGCAGTTGGTAATATCTCTCCCTTCCAACCACAAGGTCCCAGGTTCGATTCCTCGGCTCTGCCGAAATTTGAACATTTGTGTGACTTTTTTTCCGGCAAAGCTTACTCAGTTTTCCATCCTTTATACGAGGTCGGTAAATGAGACCAGCTTCGGCTGGAAGCTAACCTGCGATGGATTAGTGTCCCGTCCAGGGGGAGTCAATGACTCTCATCTGTTTAACACTACGGAAACCGGAGATAAGCGCCGGAAGGATTCACCTTGACCCCAACACAGTAGTAGACAATAATATTAACTAACAGGAGATAATTACCTTCTCTTTTTCAACTTCATCCCATCGCAGTATAGACAATATCAAGTATACTGACAAGAACCATTATCAAGAGCATTCATCTCAATTTCTCCCTAATAATCTAGCAACAGTAGTACCACAGTAGTACCCACAGTAGTACCCACAGTAGTACCCACAGTAGTACCCACAGTAGTACCCACAGTAGTACCCACAGTAGTACCAACAGTAGTACCCACCAGGACAGCGCAGACGGAAGTTTTATTCTTTAATTAATGCGTAACAACACAGAGTACATTTTAAAGAGCCAATTATAAAAAAAGACAAAGGTTTATTTTATTTTTTGATACTGTTTCGGAGATCCAGTTCTCTTCATTAGGGCATCCCAGGCTCCCAGCTCGTTACAGTTTTGATAACCGACCTGTAATTATGTCGTTAGGGATTTTTCTTGCTACATCTCCCTTGTTTGTGCTTGGAAACGAAAATATAGTAGTACCAGATGGTTCCGCTGGGGAGGCCTTTTGCAAGATAATTGGATCTAACTATTTCCTGTGGGCGTTTGCCAAATTTTCTGTTGCCATAGTAACCGTGATGGCCGTTGAACGCTGGTTCGCCATTGCGCGACCTATGAAGTACAAATATATGTTCAAGAGAGAGAAAGTCATCACGTACGCCATTATACTGGCGGTCTTGTCCTTGGTGCTATCCTTGCAGATCACTTTGGAAAATCATCTTGGTAGAGTGAACGGAAAAAATTTCTGCTTTTACAAGTCTTTAATCACGCCAAAAGCAGCGGAAAATACTGTGAACATCATTTACTGCTTTATCACTGTCTTTTTGCCCTTGATTTTTGTTTCTGGAACCAATGCCAGTTTGTGGAAAATCGTGAAGAACCAGGTCTCATCTGATACAACAAATACCCGAAGACATCTTGAAATGAAGCTTTTACGCATGAGCTTATTGGTCGCTTTATCAATCGCCATCTGCTTCGTGCCCAATCAGATCTCGTATATCCTGGCCATGACACTCGAGTCCCATCCCTACTCCTCTCCGGTTCATTTTGCCACGGTTGTTCTGAGCATGTCAAACAGCTGTGTTAACCCCTTCATCTACTGTATGTCAAACAAGCTTTACAGAAAAGAAATTGTCCGCCTTTTCTACCCCTGTATGAGGAATGAAAACCAAGAAATGAGCCGTGTTCAAATACCAACCACAACACTCGCGAGCAACATGGGTTTGTCAAACACAACCGAATCATAAAATATTAAATTGAAACTGTCAAAAAGCTTCCTCATTTGAAAGTCAACCTGAACAAAAAAAAAAAGTTTTCATGATCTGTCTCGTTACTTTTAAAGCTCCTCAGTGTTTTTCATATTTGACAACTCGACTGTTTAAGGAATATGGTTGACTAAAATGATCCCCTGAAATCTGACGTCATTGTTCATTTTTGCCGCTTCGTTCAAGACTCTGAGAGTTTAAAAGCTGATATAGCCATCGGGAAGATAATGAATCTCTAATGGTTCCAAGTTACAAAAATCGAATATATTCAAGTTGATGAAATCTGAACTTCTGATTCAAAATGCTTGCTATAACCACACATTGAATAGCAATGAGACGGGTGAAAAAATAGGGATTTTTTAAAAAGGATTTTTTTTTATCCCTCCTTCAAGTATAAAAATTATTTACCCTTGCCAAAAATATATATAGGAAAGTTTCTTAACTTCTTTTTCACTCCAAATAGTGGAGTGATTTTGTTTTTCCTCAAAATTCATTAAAATGTCAGAAGACAAATATTGATTTCTTGTTCTATTATATAAACGTAAAAAAGTTAAGATGGAATCCGAGTATGCCACTTATTTGATGGGTTGTCATTTATTCTCTTTGTCATTCGCCTAGTTACACCTACTTGTTAGATTTTCGCGATTTGTTATAACCAACTACCTGTAATTACTTGTCCAATAGTTTTTAAGCAGCTCTTTATTCTTGATTGGGAATTTTTTTCCTTTGTCATTGTATGAGTGAAATGAAAACTTTCTTTAGATGTTAGCTTTCGCATAGCTGAAACTGTTGTGAGATTTAGAAAGATATAAACGTGCAAACTGAGAAAAGATGTTAGTTAAAAACGCCGTACCAAAAGCCAACATAAAAACGACTGCAGCTTCCAGTTTTTTTTTTCAAATGACAAGTGCAAAAGTTAAATGTGCGGTTCCAAATGTGCCCACGTTGGAACCACTTTGGTTATTTACAGATTTACGTTCTGCTCAAGCTTTAATCTCTACAGCTCGATGTGCCTTCAGATAAAACGTGCTACAACCTCAATTGCTGAATGATGAAGTTTGCTCAAGAGGTGGAAAGCTGTCCTTTACCAAATTGTCTGTGGTATCCATTGCTATACTTAAGTGAAACGATATCGCCCGGTCCTCAAATGATAAATCTTCAAATTCGACTGGTTAAAGGTACAGTTTTGTTTGACATTTAGTTCATAAGATTTTGATTAAAACAGTAAATATACTAGATATGTGATAGAAGTTTTTTTTGTTTGCCCTTTAAATTAACTGCGTGGTTCTTAGAATTTTTTATTGTTTTAAATGATATTTTGCAAGGTATTGGGACCAAGAGTTGACTGAATTAAAACCAGTTTCTTTTAAATTTATGCTTGGTTGGTTTACGGATATGCAAATTAAAGAAAAAAAAATTTTAAAATGTGTTTCATCATTATTATTATCATGATCGATGATGTTACAGACAGTCATTGTTGATTAAATCACGCGTAGTTTTGTTATGGTTGATTCATTAGCAAATCATCCCGATGACAAAGCTTCATGATCTGCTAAAAATCTTTAATAGAATTTATACAACTGTGAATTATTGTGTTTAGAAAACTTTGGTTGACTCCGGCATGGAGAATACAAAACGCCTGAGCGAGCGAACAGTTTGTTTGTTTTCATTTTTTATGTTTGTTTCGAAAAGGGGAGGAAAAAAAAGACGCTTTATATGTAAAAACGTTGCAATGGTGGACATTACAACAGTTTTATAAAAGTAATTACTTGCGGGGTTGAAGAGAGTTTCTATGTCTTCTATCAACAGAGGTGTCGGCTTGGTGGGTAAATGTGTAAAACACGTATTGACAATTGTGTTTATTCTAGACCATTTTGTTTGGGTTTCACCCTCTTTATTCAAAGTTATAACGGCAATCAAACTATTAAACCGAAAAACAAATTAAGAGAGTTTTTGTTACATGCAAAAGTATATAAAGAACTGCGGAACGAAATTCATTTGCGAAACTGGTCACTCTCTCGTGACAAGAAAAAAGGAACGTCAAAGAAATGTTCAGTTGACGAAACAAGACTCCGCTTTAGCAAAAAAATGTTTATAACAATGACCATTCAATCAAATTGGATAGTACCAAAGTCTTTGGTAAAGAGGATCACTGGCTTAAGGGAAATTTAAAAGAGGCAAGGGTGATTGACTCTCTAGTGACAAAAAAATGGATCATCAAAGAAATGTTCAGTTGACGAAACAAGACTCCGCTTTAGCAAAAAAATGTTTATAACAATGACCATTCAATCAAA
>JAOEHV020206255.1:0-27092 GCA_025447995.2 Isaurus tuberculatus | reverse complement strand
ATTGTATTGTATTGTATTGTATTGTATTGTATTGTATTGTATTGTATTGTATTGTATTGTATTGTATTGTATTGTATAGCAAAGAGGGAATCAAAATTTTTGTGTCACAAATGTAGCGAATTATGAAGTTTTCCTGCTTACAAAGTTAAATATTTTCTATGCACTGTAACTAATTCAGATGCATGTTGCGAACAGAGCAGACTGTCCTCATGTTCCAGTTGTTTAAAGAACATGATTCAAAAAACGTTTGATCGAGGCTAAAATCCTCAAAGTTTTCGTGAAAGTTTAACTTAATTCATATTCAACGGAATTCGAATTCTGATTTTTTAAGGTTTCTCTTTCGCTTTTAAAATTGCTTATAAAACCACTAAAATGTTTACGACGTCCGCGTTGCGAAATAAATCACAATGCAAGCTCAATTACAGCAATCGATGTACACTAAATTAAACACTTTTACAAGCCTAGTGACCCATGGGGCCGGTGCTTATCTCTGGTTTCTCTGACTCTCCCTGGACGGGACACTAATCCATCACCGGTTAGCACCCTGCCGAAGCTGAGTAAGCTTTGGCAGAAAAGAAGGACAATCAAATGTTCAAATTTCTGCAGAGCCGGACCTTGTGGTTAAAAGGCAGAGATCTTAGCAACTGCACCAACCATGCCTCCATGTATAATCGTTGTACACTCTTAACTGGCATTTGATGGACCCACTAAAAATGACCTACTTCAAAAGCTGTGCCGGGCTCCAGGGCTCAGTTGGTTAAAGCGCTACACCGATACCGCGGAGGTCCAACGGGTTGGAATCCCGTTGGAGCTTGATTTTTTCAAGTTTATCTTTAGCAGTTGCTTAAATTGTGTATATAGCCGCAAAGATTGTTCACAACTTTGTTGTTTTGACCTCATTGTGGCTCAATCAGCATGACATAGCCCTCAGCGTTAAAAACTGACAGAAGTCTTTTTGCACCACTGCTATACTTTAGGACGGAGCCTTAAGAACTGCTTCATAAGTTCTATATCCAATGCTAACGTGAGCCGCAGGTAGAACTGCCAAACAATCTTTAAGCGATGTGTAGCCGGCGTTAGCTGTTAATCGTGGGGTTCGGTTGTGTAAATCCTGGGTTCTTTTATGTTTTTGTTATTTTTTTAACAATTTCAACTTTATCCTTATTTGGTTGTTTTTATCCGGAATAAATGAAACTTTTATAAAGCCGATTTTAATTTCTTTTTTTTTAATGATTTACTTTTGATAAAAAGTTTTTTTAGAGAGAATCAAAATTTCTAGGGAGGGTGAGGCTTTTTTTGATTTCTACGTGCAGAATTTCGAAGTTTTGTTTGTTATTGTACACTATAACAATGAAATGAACAAAATTTCGGACACAAGACCGAGCATTCCCGGGCACGAACTGAATAACCCATCGTGGGTTGACAGGGTTTATTTATCAAGAATACAATGGTACCATTTCGAGTAATCTTTTCACGGTCAAGTAAAAACGTTATCACTCATTTTCTCACCAGTTCATCTCCTTTGATAGCAAGGAGTGTATCTAGACGACAAACTGTTTGTAGTTTTGGTTTTAGTGTATCAAATCGTGCGATGAACACAAGTTCTTCACCTCTCGACCTATCAGGAATCTTTCCCCCAATCGTGACTCCATTCCAACGCAACGAAAAAGAAGATATTGACTATGAAAAACTGAAAGAGAATTTCATTAAATGGAACAAAATTCCGTTCAAAGGTAAGATAAACAAGGCGATAAATCGTAAATCTTTGTTGTTGAACAAAGACTGAGACCCTTCTCACGATTGCCTAACTCCTGGAGTTTACTAGACAAATGTATGACTGAGAGTTGATTATTAAAGCTCAATAGCTTTACAAATGTCATACGGTAGTAATAATTAGAATTTGAAAAGTATCTAGGTTTTTCGCCGTACTGTTTTGATCAAGTGTGACCGTTACTTACGTAACGCAATTTACAGTGTGACTTAGTTCGGGATAAATGATAAGGTATATGAAACGCAGCAGATTTATAACATTGTCCAAATATATCATAAGTAGATAAAGTTGTGTTGAAACATATTGATTGAGATAAAATCATATTTTTCAGTTTCTGATTAAATATGTAAAATGTGTCATTTACAAGCTATAAGGATCGGACATTTACTAATGCAGGTTAAGGTTCTTTGGACCTATAACTGAAAATTTTGATAGGGGTTGGGGTGGGGGTTGGAATGCAAACCAACACCATATCTGACCTTTGGGGGGGGGGGGCAGGGAATTTTCGAGCTGCAAGAATTTTTTTCTCTGATGTTTCCCTCTCATGAATATTTTTTTTGTCAAGATGTTGAGCACGAATATTTTTTTTTCTTGAAATAACACTAAATTATGTGGAAGGCCATTGCAGGAATTTTTTTTCCAGGTCTACTCTGCATGCACAAATTTTTTTTCATTATACATTGGTAATGGGTACTGAGGTTGTTCCTGAGGAACAAAATAACTTCTAAAAACCAAATTCTTCTGAGATTACACATGTTTAAGTTATAAAACAATGCAAATAAAATTGTGGATATTAAAAAAAACTTGCACTTTGTCATTATTTAGTCTTTGCCTCTCAAATAATTTTTCAGGGTTGAGTTCACAGGTATTATAGTCATCATCACAATTATCATTACTCGATCAGCATCATCTGTCTATTTTTCCAATTCATAGTATATAGCATAATTATTATAAAGTATATAGTACTTTTATTTATCAACATATTTACTGTAGGGTATGTTGTTATGGGGTCAAATGGAGAATATGCTTATCTTAATCCTGATGAGAAAGTTGAGATGGTGAGACAAGTCAAACTATTAGCACCAGACAAATTGCTACTTGCTGGATCAGGTTGTGAAGGTGAGTTATCACAAGTTTGGTTTCCAGATGGCTGATTTTCATTTGCACTGAATCACAATGCCTCCATGTTGTTCTAAGTAGCATCTAGAACTTTAGATGAAAAGAACCTGCCTAATAGGTTTATCCATCTCCTTGCAAAGCAATGTTCATACTGCCTTTACTGACTCCTCATAAACTCCTCCAGATCAACTCCATTTGCAGCCTGCTTTAGGAGCTCAGTGCTTAAACCCTTTCTTATCATTAAACTAAATAAATAAAGACTTTATTTAATGTCTCTATGCACAGGGAGTGATTACCCAATCTCACTAGCCATAGACTAATGTTTAAAAAGTCAGCGGCACAGATTTTGGTGTGAAAGTTGTTTGAAGGAGGGAGAAAAACCAAAGATCTCGGAAAAAAACCCTCTGAGTCAGATTGAGATCAACAACTCTAAGCCCTGTGCGAACCCCAGGACTCAAACTTGGGTCGATAGTAGTGGGAGGTGTGAATAATGACCACTAGGCCAACAAGACTCCTCTAAACTCCACGTATTATCTTGATCTTTTGGTATCCTTCACAGTCAGTTTCCAGGTTTTTGCAGCAGTACTGGAAGAAGATTGTAATTATGATGATTTCTGTATCAAATGTTCATTTTTTCTACAGCAACAAGAGACACTATTGCCATGACACAAAGAATGGCCGATGCTGGTGCTGATGCAGCCCTTGTTGTTACTCCATGTTATTACAAGAACGGCATGACTGTGGATACTTTGGTTCAACATTATACTAAGGTAATGAAGCAGACTGGCTGTGTTGACATATTGGGATCAAGAACACCCAGGATTGGTATTTAAAAACCAAACACTTTTCACAGTAGGATTTTTACTGTTTGTTTATGCTTCCAAGTAATTTTGCAAAAAGCATTTTTACTGTCCATAGTTCACATAAACATCAGCTAAAAGAATTTTCTATGGCAATGATCAGAAACTTTATACTATCTATTTTTTGCATGTACAAAGTTAGCTAATTTTAAATGAACTCTGTCTTCAAGTAAGAAGCTATTAATTTAGTCAGGATTTCTTGGCCCTGTAGAATTCATATTGCAACACCATCCATGGACAAGGAAATAAAGCTTTTCGACCCAGTCTCTTAATCAGTCTTCTTTAAGATAAATATTTGTTTTTCTTGTAAGTCAACAGATCTCTAAGGGCACACTCAATCAGAATGCAATATATGTGATAGTTGGGTAACACAAAAAGGGAATTGTATTTCTCTCCTCAAAAGCATTTTTGTTGAATATACATCATATTATTCTTCTTTTCCATTGTTAACAAAATTTATTACCATATAGCAGTAATGGAATAGTTTATTGGGTATGCCAAAACATATTTAACATAACTGTGATGTGTTTCCTTAAACTTTGCAGGTTGCAGATAATTCCCCCATTCCTGTAATCCTGTATAGTGTCCCTGCCAATACTGGTATTGACATGCCTGCTGAGTGCGCCATTCGACTATCAACACATGAGAACATCATTGGAGTCAAGGACAGTGGAGGAGATGTAAGACACAAACTTCCTCAAAGTACAGTACATTACAGTGCATATTCATCATCATCATCATTACCACCACCATCATCATTACCATAATGATGATGATGATGATGATGATCACCATCATCTTCATCATCACCATCATCATCACTATCATCATCATCACCATCATCATCACCATCATCATCATCATCACTGTCATCATCATCACCATCACCTTCACCATCATCATCACCATCATCATCATCAATTTCTTTACCACACCCATGGTAACCACCTCCCCAATGTTATCTCATGATTATTACCTATTAAACCTGTAATTCAAACGACTATCCGTCAACTGAATAAAGATTTGATTTTTAAATTTTATTGTCCTGTGTATTTTATTTCCCCAGATTACAAAGATTGGGTACATGATCCACAAGACAGCTAACAATAACTTTCAAGTCCTGGCAGGATCAGCCAGTTTTCTGTTGTCTTCTCTCACATTAGGTGTGTTTTGAAAATTAATCTTAAAACTAGTAGGAAAAAAACGTTATTTGTGTTTCCAATTCAGTTATGGGGCAGTCCCGCTTTTTTCCGTTAGGCCTTTCAAGCAGCAGAGAGTCATTTGTTCATAGTAAGTCCAGATCGTGCAGTAAAGCCATGTTTGTATTGGAGGGGGCAGGGGGGGGGGGGGTTGTCACGAGTTCACGAACAACAATTTTGCGTTTCCCGAGTCACGTAACAAATATTTACGTTTTCATACTTCTCAAAAATAGAGGTCATACAAAGTGACAAAAACGTTACGATAATCCAAACAGAGTGCTTCGATTAAGTTAAGACAGTTCGCTGAAGTTTTACGAAAACAAATTTTCTCGCACAGCTCGTCCACTACGCGTTGTTGTATCATCGTTATCATCCTCCGCGGGATGTTGATTCTGTTTCAGCGTGGTTAAAAATTACTGCTTCCACATATGCAAGAATATGAACATTGATTATTGATCTTTGATTTCGTCCACGTGTTCGGGTAACCTCTGTGCGGTGAAAATTACCTTGGGATGCCAGCTGTATAGGTGAGTCCGAGCGCAATGAAGTGTGAAGTTACATCCCATTCAAAAGACTCAAAGTGAAGTTAAATCAAGCCACCTGATGCTAGTTAAGGTCGTTTGGCTAAATTAACTATTCATTTTCTTTAATTGATGTTCCGTGTATGTGTACACAATCGAGGATTTCGGCAGTTCACGTTTCACGGAGTGCACTTCGATCACGATTCACAGAACAGTTTTTCGGTACATCATGATTCACGGACACCAAAACTGGTCGATCACGGCGTCACGAAAATAAGCTTGTCACCCCTCTGTATTGGGTATTACCCCTTCATTGACATTGTCTCATGTCCCAGCATCAGTTCCTCCTAAGCATTAAATTGTCTCTTCTTTGATGGCTTCGGATGTGACTTTTGAGGCCGATCCTTGTGTTGAATTAGCAGGGGCAGTGGAGGTACGAGATAGCTGGTGTTAGTCAAGGAAACCCAAGATGGCCATTTCGTTCTTGTCGAAAGGAGATTGGCTATTGCAGCTCTTTATATCTACCATAAATGGTGGTGAATCTGCACACTTGGTTTCCCTCAAAAGATGTTGTTTTAAAGAACATTTAAAGCGTAATAAGATCAAGTATCAAGTACATGATTTTTTTCACTCTTATTTTTGGCAGTTAGGTAAATTGCGTACACAAACGCCAAAATCTTTTAATAACATCGTAATTTGACATAAAATATATAGCAGAATTAGAACAATTAAGGTTCTTTGTCCATAATTTATGGTAAGTTGTTACTTCACACCAGGTGCTGTGGGTGGTGTCTGTGCCCTTGCCAATGTCCTAGGAAGTGAAGTGTGTGAGCTTCATCAACTGTTTTGTCAGGGACAAGAAGAGAAAGCAAAACTACTACAGCATAAACTCATCCATCCAAACACGGCAGTGAGTAGATTAGGTTTTTGTTCGTCAACAGCAACTACATTTCTTCCAGTATTTACAAATAAATACAATAAAAAGCTAAAACTGATTTAAAAAATATGGTTTAGGACATCTTTAATTATAAGAGATGTCTAACATACTTGTATAAAACGTTGTTGAATTGTTTTTAAGAGCCTTCATTGATCGTAATTTAATCAACACAAAGTTAAAACGATAAACCATCGCCGTAAGCGAAGTAAGAAGCTAACGTTTCGAACGGTAGCCCTTCGTCAGTTGTCAGTCTATATTAAAACTAAACTGAAAGTATTTTCTGTCCTCGTAAAGTTGAGAGTACAAGAACGTGCAATTTGGAAAAGATCGTCAGTTTTAGTATAAAATTTTTATATTATGTATACCCCTGAAGGCCTGCCTCGAATAGCTATATATGCTACCTGCAGGTCAGTCATATTTGTAAGTGTGTATTGTACTTTTGTAATAAAGTTGAAGTTGATTTGTATGTCAGTTCTGTGTGAAGTGTGCTTTTGATCACAGTTTTTTTTATTTTCATTTTATCTTAGGTTACCAAGACATTTGGTGTTCCAGGTCTAAAGGCTGCTATGGAAATGTTTGGTTACTATGGCGGTCCAACTAGAAGCCCCTTGCAACCCTTAACTGAGTTACAACTTAGCCAACTTAAACAGATATTCAGTGGATTTGATGGGTTTTGCAGTTGAACCCAGGCAGTGCTCGGCAACAATATGGGAAAAAAATACGGAGGATATTACATGGAGATAAGAATAATATTTTTGAGTAATGAAAAGAATTTCATGACTGAGGGTAGAAAACGAAACATAGGTTTTTAACAGAGAAAAAATGTATATCTTCGAGATCTCATGTAGTATTCTGTTTTATATATGATTATCGATTCGTAAAAAACAAATATTTTTATCGATTGTAAAAGAAAAAAGAGCTGCTTTCATACATTGTTAATAGTTCAAATACTTATCAGAATTGGAAGTGGATCAAAAAAATTCGTAAGCTATGATTTCAGTTAAAAGAGATGATAGTATTTGGGGCAACAATAATATTGAATCATTCTTGCAGCCACTTTACTGTTATTCTGAGTCTCTTGTCTCAAGTAAATTTACAGCAAAAAACTTGTTTCCTTTATTATATCGCTTGCAACTCCTTTTTACAATATCATTATTTAGAAAAGCTGGTGAGAAAATATGTATGCCAAGGCAAACTTTCATCCAAAACCCAATAAAACAATAAATTTAGATTTAAAACTCCAACAACCTTGACGATTATCTTTTTTCCGACTTTCCCAACTTCTAAATGTCAAATACAACAAAGTACTTCTTGTTAAGAGCCAAAATTGTTAATAGAAACAATTAAAACTCGAGCTTGTGCTCGCGTTTAGAAGTGAATTACCCACCTTGTGTCCTGTGTTGACTTTCGAGTTGATATACTTGGTTAAGCTTTTAACAACAAATAGTACATCTCTTGACTTGTCGAAAACAACAAGTTGAAAACTTTAATTCTTAAAACTCATAATTAAAAACATCCCTTGTCATGTCGAAAATTATTATTCTTTATTTCTAAAGTATGTAAGAAGTTCAGAGGCTCAATAAAAGTGCATGCGGTTTTAAAAAGTTGTAGAAACGACTTATTTTTCAGTCGATAACATGTACGCACAAAAACAGATCACCAATTCGACTGTCAATGGTATCATATGCGACTTTTTTTATAGATAGAAAACTTGAGCTTAGAAATGATACAATACTAAAATTCGAAATTTTTTCCGGTAAATAAGAAGACTCGGTGACCTAACTTGATCAACTAGCCAGTAAATGGAGTGCACTGAAATGCAACGTGAAATCAAAGCACATGTATTCATGTTGCATGCCGCGCCTTTGACAGCAATACTAACTTGTCACTATGGGGATGAGCAGTTTAAATTGTGCAATGGCAGAAAACAAATTACTGAGTTGAATGTGTTTCTTTAGTTTCATAGACTGAGTTCCTCCCTGCTCCCTCGGAACATTGGACAGCACAGTATTCTGTAGGAGAATTTGAATATGGGGTGTGGGGTAGAAATGCTATTAAGCTAGCTAGAAAATTTATCTTGGTCAATCTAAAAATTGATACACACTGGCCTGAACACAGCAGAAAGTATCAGACCTAGACTTATGAGATGAAAGAGGGTGTTATCCCCTAAATGACACAGTGCCCGTTTGGTTCTGTTTCATATCAAACAAAAACGTAGACGAAACTGTAATTGGAGCATTAAACTTAGCTCGAGGTAAAACCAAAATTTACGTCTCAAAATGCAGGAAATAGTGTCTCAGAGGGGTTAAAAATGCAAAATTTCCCGGGGGAGCATGCCCCCGGACCCCCTTAGCTTTCTCATGCCTGTGGCGCCCGAAATCTTGCCAACCCAATCAAAATTTGCTGCCGCCGCCTCTGTGAAGTAACAATTAACACGGTAACTCGGATAGCAAGATACTATAAAGTCAAAGATCTCCAGCTACCGTTGCTCAAGTATTATTTAAGGAAGTTTTTAGTGCCTGCACAAGCATACTGATACACGATATTTCTTGAAACCTTTTAACAGGGTAAGCAAGAATTCCAACACGACCTGTAGTACCAAATAAATGGAAAATTTAAAATTTTCGGGAACATTCGCAACGTCTTACACGAAGTACACCCCAAACAAGAAATCTGAGCGATTACACTAACTTCCAAGAAATCGTGTTTGATTTTGATTATGCATCGCTCTGCGTTTAATGACACAGTTTGGCCGCTTTCGTTATATTTTTCATCGTCGCCAAACTCAAAGTAATGAAAAACTCATCTGGAGACGAAGACGAGTCTGCTCCATTGTTTGCCACGTCGAGAAATGGGCGACAAGGTAAGAAAACTCTGTCATAAGTTTGTGAATAATTTTAAATTTAAAGTTTATATAACGGATACAAAGTTTAGCATACTTACACGTAGCTCTTTTAATTTTAATTAATATTGTTTGTTGTAACTGGAATTCAGCTGTTAAATGTAACATTTTGTCAAAATTATCTCAGAGAACCACTATTGTTGTATCGTTTCTGAACAACTTTCTTTCTTGAATAATTAATAATTAAGTAGATAGTAAAGTTCTTTTCCAGATTTATACACTATTGTAAAGCAACGTTTTATATCACGTAAATAAATGTACCTGAGGCATTTCTAGTGGAGCATCCGTAATTTGTATTTTGTTGTGAGAATTTTACACAAGTAGGAACACAAAACAGAAAATTTTATTTAATTATTGCTTAAAAATTTTATATTTAAATGAAATGGGGACCTCAGAGAAAATGATTTGGCGAAGATTCAGGGGTGTTTAGGTTCGATTTCTGAAAAAAAACTTTTGAAACTAAACTTTTCTTTATATTTTTTTATCTTGCTCAAAAATCCACCCTGAACTGCTTAGGATGATATTTATGGGGCCTTTAACTTCTAATCAGGCCCTGACCCCATATCCTCTGAATTAGCTTGAGCAAGCGAAGAGAAATCAAACTGTATTATCCTCAGACTGACTCACTGAATTGACCTCAGAGCCCTATATTTGACCATATGATTTGGATAGAATGAAACTTAAGATTGATTAATTATTTTGGCTTTTCAGAAAAATCTCATTTAACTGTGAAAGACTGGGTTGGTTTTATTGTGTCAATAACTATTTTTCTTTTGGGAATTGCTGGAATTGTTGCTGTTTCTGTTATACACAAAGGATCTTACTATGAGGTAAGATTCCATCTATCAGTGGATTTTAACTGTGTAGATTGTGTAAATATAAGATGGTTGAGTGATTAGAACTCTTGCCTCCCACTTCTGTGACTCTTGTTTGAGTGCCAGGCTTCACATGTGGGCTAAGATTTGGCTGATCTCAAGTTTACTCCATCTGTTTTTCACTTGGCACTCCAAATTTCCTCAAGATATCAACAGAACCAGTGCTTATGCCAAGATCTGAGTCATCTCTTATTGAATTATGACTGAATGTGAACTTATATCATTTAGATAATAAACAAATTTAAGGTAACTAAGGTCTGCAATTCTGTTCAATCATACAATAATATTAGTCATGATCATGAATATGTTAGTGTTAAGCAAATGAGAGTATCAACTTTTCGGTATGCTATATACTGCTGGCCTAAACGTAATTCCAATCTACAACATTGATTGCTTTGTCATTATTGATCCCAATTTAACTAATAAGTAAAGAACAGTTGGTTGGTTTCGTTGCCTTTTACTGGCTCTGATTCTCAATTGGGGGAAAAGGAATAATATAACCATAGATTAGAAACTTGAAAGCTTCTATTTGAGAGTTTTCTCTAAAACTAAAGTTACACTAATTCTAATATATGTCAAGTATAATAATTAATATATAACCTTTCTAGTATGGAGTTGTGTTAGATGCTGGCTCAACACATACAGAACTATTTGTGTTCAAGTGGCCAGCTACAGTGAGGTATTCTGACACTGCAGTTGTTGAACAGATTGGACACTGTGTCACCAAAGGTAATGGTTATTATGTTTCAGTTATAATCATTTTCTTGTACCTACTTTATTTCACTCTGTAACTGATTTGAGGTAACAGTTACCATATTTTCCTTGGACATATCATTTCTAGTGCATTAAATCAATTTTATCTCCTTTTTATTTCAGGTGGTGGAATATCAAACTATTTATCTGACCCAAGTGGTGCAGGGAAATCTCTTGAGAGTTGTATTAGAGGCACAGCAGAGAGACTGGTACCATCCTATATTCAGGGTAAATCCCCAATTTACCTTGGAGCCACTGCAGGAATGAGACTAGTGAAGTATGTGTCACTTCTGATAAGAAAATTGATGAAAACTAATGCATGATTTTGAAATGTTTTATGCAGTCTCAAAAAGAAGCCCAGACTATCGTGGAAATGATTTATTTTTGAGTCATACATGTACAAATTAAATCAATTGAAAGTGAATAAAAAAAACAGACTGTCATAGGGTTAAGTTATTTGTGACCCTCCCTTTTGAAACAGTAATCTTGAAAAGAAGAAAAAAAAACATGAATCCCTATATTAGGGTTCTAAAAATAAAATGTCCCTTGGGCTTGTTCTTGAGTTACAGTATTAATAATGAGAAGTGGAAAATTAATATTATATCCAGTAATATTATTAATAAATAGTATCCATGACAGCTAGCCTATTTTACGGAAAATTTCATTGGACTTCCTAATAATAATTTAGATTTGTTATTGGAAAAACACAATATGTTGATATATTTGATGCACTCAAACAAATGTAAGAGTAAATTTAGGGCATCAAATTCAATTATTATATTGTCTGTTTTTGGTGAACAGGGAAAGCAATAAAGCTGCATCAGACAAAATCATGGATTCAGTTCGAAGCAGTCTGAAAAAATCACCATTTCAGTTTGTAGATGGCAATGCTCGTATCATCACTGGGGAAGAGGAAGGCATGTCCTCGTGGGTAACAGTGAATTATGCACAAGGAAACTTTTTTAAACTGTTTAAGGTAGGAATCAGATCATTGTTTTTGGTTGAAATTTTTCAGAGCCAATATTATAATTAAACTTCATGATTTTTTAGGTTAGCATAAAAAATTTTAATTCCATTTTGTTTATGGCAACCAAAAACCAGCATTTTAAGTAAAATTTGCTGCTAAGTTCAACTTTCAAGAGGTCTTGAAATGTTAGAGTTCAGTGTTAATTAAATTATTTTGTTATTACTATATTTAGAGCCTAAAGGAAAAATCACTCCACTTGTATTAACATTTCAATTTTTGGTTCCTACTTAGATTAATCCAATCAAATCTAATGAACTCAGGAAAGAAGTTGATAATGAAATGCTTGGAGCTTTAGATCTTGGAGGTGCATCAACCCAAATCACATTTATTCCCTCAAACAGTTCCACTGTGATACCACACAAACTGCGACTTTACGGCAGGAACTATCACATCTATACCCACAGCTTCCTCTGTTATGGAAAGGCAGAAGGCGAGAGACAGTATTTTTCAAGACTGGTGCAGGTTAGAAAAGGAAAATTGTTTTTGGGTAATGTATAGGAATGTCAATAAGATCTAATAAAGGCAGGCAGTTCGACGTTTCTGAAGCCAGTTTACTTGTTATCTCCTCATACCTGCTGAGTGAGATAACCTAGATGATATTCTGTGAACTGAACTGAGTTTTTAAGGCAGCATTAGCCCTTCATCAAAGCACTTTATTAGCCTACTGTAAATCATGAAGGACAAGTGATTGGAGTATAAGTCTAAGTGTAAGCTCCATGTAGTCTGTAGAGTAAGAAACTGACATTGCAAATGCTAACATAGCAGAACAATGTTAGCTTCCTACTCTATTTATGGTGAGGATTAAACAATTTAACCTAGAGTTGATTGAATAATGTGTTTTACCTCCCTGCTTCACACTTCATATTGTTTTAAACATTTTTGATGAGGTGGCTATCATTAATTCCACTGGGGAGGGGGCAGGAAGGAAAAGTCCTAGGCCATGAAGTTTTTGTGGGGCTATGAAAACTTTTCAAAAATTACTGATAGGCCTTTGAATGTTTCAAAATTTGTGGTATAAAAGTTAAATTATTTGCATGTTTTAAAGAATATCTGAACGAGTATATACAGTGTAAAATTTATGAAGTGAAGATTCTAGTGAAGAGGAAGGTAAACATTCTCAAGAATGGAGTGACAAGCACGGAATGAATGATGACCATAGTGAAAATCATTGTGATATCAGAAACTCGGTTTCTATTTCAGGAACCTTAAGAAAAGTTTGAACTACATTAGATAGGCCATGAAACCAAAGTAACAATTCTCGTTTGGGCCATGAAACAATAATTTGTTCTTTTGCTAGGTCATGAAATTTTTTGTAAATATTTAGTTTTTCCTTCTTGCCCCATCCCAACTAGAATTAATGACAGCTCCCTAAGTATCAGTTTTGGATGTTTAAATAATATAGCTCAGGGTCGTATTTGGAGGCCCAGGAGACCACCATGACGTGTAATGATAAAGATGTCACCTAACACTCTCATATAAAGATGAGTTCTAAAAATCCTGTGTGGTCGTTGTTCTTGAAGTAGGGGAGAAACATAGAAATCCAGATATGGTTCATCACTTTCAAGTATTGATCCACTGAATCAAATCCAAAGCACACTTCAACATACACTACATCTCGTTTAGTTTGTTATGTTAATCAAGGTTTATTTGAAATATAGTTATTAGTTTATTTATTGCTGGCTTTCTTCATATAGCTTTCCAACTATACCGTGAATGTGGAAGATCCTTGCGGACCTAAAGGTCTGGTAACAAATCGATCAGCAGCATATTTGTGGAAGAAACCGTGCGGTTCTTCAGCACCACCTTACAACAACACAGCTTTACAATTTAGTTTCAGAGGAACCAGCAATACGACCCAGTGCGCTTTGCAAGTGAACAAACTTTTTCAGTGGAGTAATTCCTCATTGTATTTCAACACAACTTACCAGCCACATTTGAGAGGAAGATTTATGGTAAGATGAACTGTTCTCCTGTTTGGTGCAGGGAATTGGGGTGATCGCGCGCTTAGCTGGTAAATATATATATATATTTTTACTTTTTAAGTTTGCAAAGGCTTGCTCGTGTCTAACGAACTGGCTAAACCATAAAAATCCCAAGTGTTTTTTGATAAAGGGCTACAGCATACATTTTTTCAGGATACTTTGCAAATATAGAAATAATAGAAACAATACACACAATGACGAAACCTTTTGACGTTTTAAGCTGCAAAATTTTGTGACTCTCATGACTCTCAATTTTTAAAAACACAGTAATTCAATCTTATATCACTATAACACTAATCTTAATGCGACATAACATGTTAAACTGAAAAAAACAAGTAGAATTAAAAAACTAGCAACACGTAACGTAATGTATTTGTCAGAGGTACATTGTCGTTGTCAAATGAAGTTAAACTGTTCTTATACCAAAATGCTTGTATTGGATATACATTTGAGATACATAAACTCAAACTCCCAGTCTTTCGTAATTGCGCCACTTGGAGTGAGTTTGATGATCCTAATTTGAATCAGATGGCAGTTTTTTCAAGGCGCTGTGGTTTTCCTCTCTTCATGATATCTCGCTGTTATACACAAGGAGCATCATTTTGTTGTTTTTGTGTTTAATGAGTTAAAGATTTGTTAAACAGTTTGTCGGGAGATCGAAAATCTAAATCTTTTTGTCGAATGGGAAACAAGGAAAAGTAAATCAATGCACGGACGGGAGTATCCATTTTCTTTTTCTGGACGGACAGGAGTGCTCATTTTAATTTTTTATTCATTAGATTTTCGATCTCCTGGCAAAGAAAGACTGTTACGAATAGCGATAATTGGAGTGTGCAAAATTTTGAACTGAAAGACGATTTTTATTTAACTGCCACAGGCTTTTTCAGGTTACTACAAAGTGTTAAAAGACCTAAACCTTACTGGAAATGTAACAAGTTCACAACTGAAAGTCAAAGTACAAAATATTTGTAGTAAAACATGGAATGAAGTAAGTATCTCCTAAAATTTTTCAACCATTTATGGTTTACCTTTACTCAGAATACCAACATTTCTCAAGCTGATACAGTAAAATGTAGTAAAGGTGCAGGAACTCGTTAACTAGTTTCCTTTTTAAAACATGGCGGCCGCGCAGTCAACTAACATTTTCAAATGCAAAGTAATTCAAAGATTGCTTCAACTGTTGATATTCAAAGTCTTCATTGTTAAAATATTAGATATAGCTTTTTGTTTCGTTCTTGTTTTAGCTCCGAGTTTTACCCGGGAAACAAGATTTTATCAAGCTGTATTGTCTGGATTCCCAATATGTGTACTCGCTGCTCACACAGGGATATCACTTCAACAACGAGTCTTGGAACATCGAGTTTGTAGATAAGGTGGGTAAGGCATTCAGGTTTTCAAACATAAGTGTGACTTATATTCTACGCTAGAAAGTTATTTCAATTGTGAATGTGTATTAAAACATCCCTTACGTAAGTGCCGCTCATTTTTTTGAAAGGTACATTGATTTAGGGCAAAATAGCCCTGCTTGAACTTATTTCTTCTCGTTATGTCTGCAAAATAGGATATCGGAAAATTTTGATATCTCGTTAAACTCTTGGCTTTATTACTTCAAACTTGTTGTCGTTTATTCCTTTTTGATCAATCCCGGTTCAGGGAAACAGTTATCGTTTTTTTATCAAACCTCTCCTTAACCTTGAACTACACTTCATTCTAACCCTAGGGAGGGGAAGGTGAGTAATTCCCCCGAGCTGGGACAAACCAACGGTAACTCTAATGCTAACCCAAGGGTGGAGTAGGTAAGTAATTTCTCTTCCAACCAGGATTGATCGTCCTTGGCTCTCAGCCCAACCCAAGGGAGGGGAAGGTGAGTGTTGCCCCCGAGCTGGGACTAAACAAAGGTAACTCTATTCTAACCCAAGGGAGGGATAGTGAGCAGTTTCCCCTACAAAGCAGGATTGATCCACCTATTACCCCATGCGAGGGTTGGGTATGTAGTTTCCCCCGAACCTCTCTTCTAACGCCAATTGTTAACTTAAAGTGTTAATTGGTGTAACAGGTGCGGGGCCGAAGTGTTGGCTGGTCGTTGGGATTTATGATCAACGCGACGAACTTAATTCCCGCTGAACGGCCGACGTACGGGCTCGATGCTAAAGTGTTCGTTCCTGTGGTGCTAGTGTGTTCTGTACTTATCAGCCTGGGCATGTTAGTCCTGTGTGCTTCAGTCCGACGATTGTACATCAGACACAGGTTTAGACCACTAGGACTGGTCACGTGATTAGTGCAGTCACCAATCACAACAGACAACTAGGGCTGGTCACGTAATTAGTACAGTAAACAGTTACAAATATAGACAACTGGGACTGGGCACGTGATTAGTACAGTAATCTATTACATTAGACAGCTAGGACTGGGCACGTGATTAGTACAGTAATCAATTACATTAGACAGCTAGGCCTGGGCACGTGATTAGTACAGTAATCAATTACAATAGACAACTAGGGCTGGTCACGTGATTAGTACAGTAATCAATTACAATAGACAACTAGGGCTGGGCACGTGATTAGTACAGTAACCAATGAGAACAGGCCACTAGACGCGATCACGTGATAATAACTACTGACAATAGCTGCAGTTGATAAAGATTGACTTTGAGTGACAGGTTTTAAACGCGAAATACTACTCCCGAAGGAACAAAAGTTAATATTTAGCAAAAACTTGCCTGAGCAATGTTCTGACTTACAAAAAGAAAATTGGAAATTTTGAGAACGCTGTCTTTTATTGTTACAATTATCAAAGCACCCTGCTAACTGTGTGTTAGAACCGAAAATCTCGAATATATTTGATTACTAGAAATTATGTAAAAAATATTTTTATATATCCGTTGTTGTGTATTGTTAGCAAGTTTAGCATCAATTTCTCTTGGAAAAACCTGGGTCTTTAAAGTTGCGAAAGTGTGCAAACCCTGTTCAATGATGCTAAAACAATAGCCTCTTTTCCTCAAGGAATAATTGTTAAATATACCGGTATTTCAGGTTTTTGTTCAACCTCGTTCCCAGGTCGAGAAAAAGACATAGGAAAAGCCCTGGGAACGAGATTGGTTTTTGTTCTGGTTGTTTACAATCAAAACGATACTGGAGAAAATTCGATTCACTTCGTTATTTTAAAATTGTTTATTGACATACAAAGTTAACATGGTATGGTCTGTGAATAATGTTAACAACATCTAACATTGTGAGTTTTTGCTTAAAATAAGCCGACACGCCAATTTATTGTGCCGAGGTTTTTGCGTGCAACTGACTTCTCAAATTGTCTTTATTTTATACCTTTCAACGGAAACTCAACATTGTAAAACTCTTTAATGCCGAGAATTTTAACAAGTTATACGAAATTTTTAAGCCTTGAAGTTACATGGCCGCAAAGTTCAAAAACGTAGATTCCCAAAATATCTTTAACTAAAACAAAAATAACTGTTGCTTTACAATTTTTAACTTTTCATACTTGTTTAAAAAACGATAATACATGGCTTAAACTTGTTGCGCTTGTCAAGTAACACTTTTAGAAAGAATAATATGCCACGAAGTAAATGGTAACGATAGTTTTTCAGCGGTTGTTTTAACAACTTTTCTTATGATGGCATGTGGTTAGTCGATTACATGACGTGTAGTGAATGTCTTAACAAACGTATTTAATTGGTTCATTGTAGTTCCCACATCACTTGAAAGTATTGGGTTCAAAGCAACCTTTATGAGTGCGGGAAGACTTTTAAAAATCTTGGCAGCATTGTTCTTGATTTTTTTTGAATTTTTTTAGCTCCAAATTTCGGCGGTTTTTTAGGTTTTGAAGGAATCTTTTCAAAGGACTTTCTTCTGACAAAATTTTTTTTTCAAAATTTTATATAAACTTTCTTCCCCCAGTCCAAAAATAACGACCCTCCAGAATCTACACAGTTCAAAAGGTCGATTGAAACGGTTCATTTTAAATTTGGTTAGAAAGGAAGCAACGAATAAAGGAGCAGTCGACACTATTTAGCTAAACAAAAAATAAAATGGATGCTAAAAAATTTAAGTGTGTCTTGTTCTCTGAGACAATCGTTGAATGCCATGCATTTTTTTCATGTGTTTGTTCATGTTTCCCGCTTGGGTGAACTTTGCTCCGCACTCCTCGCACTGAAATGGTTTTTCTCCAGTGTGAACCCTGCGGTGTTTTGTAAGAGTCGAGAAATCGGCAAACGACTTGCCACATCCAAGATCACAAACAAACGGTTTGGCGCCTGTATGGGTTCGCAAGTGATTCTTCACAGCAGCTGAATGAGAAAACTCCCTTTTACAAACGCCACACTGATAAGGCTTCTCTCCTGTCTCGTAAAAAAAAACAGAATAAGACATGGGATTTTAATATTGGGATCGTGAACATACATTCTTGGGTTACTACTCACCCACCCCTCCCTTAGGTTAGAGTGAAGACCGAGATAACGTTGAGATGTAGGTTTAGGGGAGGGTTAGGTAAGTTGTATTCCGTAAAACAGTGACTGATCAAACTTTTACCCCCCCCCCTCATCTCACAATCCTAAAGTTTCCTTGTTCCTTACAAAAAATATCCCAGTTTATCATCAGCGCGCCCACTGATTTTTGCCAGCGCATCCACTTTTTTTTATTTTTTAAATAAAAGAAGTATATGACAAAAAAGTCGAGAAATGTTTGCCCTGACAACTGCGTTCCTACAGAACTGCTACAGTATGTGTTGTCAGTGACCAAGCAACGTAGAGTTTCTAATTGTAGTACATGTAAGAGATGAAGAACATTTTGCCTGTCAAAGAGTACATTACAAATATACACGATTAATAGATTGTATTGTAATATGGACCGTCATAACTAAGTTTGGTAGTTAGTGGTGTAGATTTACTCCCAAACTGACTCGGTAGTCCAAAAAAGTATTAGAACTAAAAAAAAGCGCCCTCCCAACATATAAAATGATCCATCGGAATTTTTATTCGCCTAGTAAGGTTAGACGGAGACATCTTGTATAAAAAAAATTCGTATGAGATAAATTTGCTTTTAAATGGTTTCAAGATGGTCCTACGATTCGCACGAAAACTCTGGCGCGACAAATATGACTAAGGCTTTCTAAAAATTATTTTAAGTAAAGTTTATCATCATTTTTCGTAATTAATAAAGGTTAAAACTTTAAATTGGAATCTGAGTAAAAGAAAGTGACACAAAAGACCAGATCTCCGACAGGCCGGGGTTTGAACCCGGACATTGTACTTGGAAGGCTATAATCTTACAAACTGCACAAACCACGCTATCATTATTAACAATAAAATAATTACAGCAAAGCAGCCAACAATCCTTGGGAAAAATTAGCCATTTTCTTCCAACTAACCCGTGTGAGTTCGGAGATGCGAGTCCAGTCCTCCTGACTGAGTAAACTGTCTTGTACATACGGGACATTTATATGGCTTTTCCCCGGTGTGTACACGGTAATGGGTCTTCAGAGTGAAGGCTCGCGAATAACATTTACCACATATGCTGCATTTGTGAAGCTTGTCTTCACATTTCTTTTGAATTGTGTTTCCCTGCACGTGACTGTTCGTGTATACCTTTCGACGCTGGAATCTGTTAAGCGCCGTGGAAAAAGGAACAGATGTCACCTCGTGGGAGGGGGTATCGGTAGCTTTTTCTATATCTACGTCTTCATCATTATGTCTCATCTCCGTGACTTCCTCGTTCTTTTTTTCTAGCAGTTGTTCTACGAAGAACAAAAACAATGTAATAAGTTTAATACAACCATTTTCGTTAATAAAACCCGTGGGTACTTCTCCTACAACACGAGCCCATCCACTATATTAGCTCTCGAACGGGATATTGTTTTGTGTGAAGCGACGCACCAGTAAAGCACATTCGGAATCAGAGAAAGATAAATCTAAAGATAATTTATCCCGTGAAGCAATTAGTAAAAAAGCAATACAAGGAAGAGGGTTCCCCTCATTTTCACCCCCCCCCGACCCTAACCCCTCCCTATAGTCCTTGCTTCGCAGCCCAGTTCATCTGCAACGTTCAGAATTTATTGACCACTCGCCATTGAGCCGAGAGGCGCAAGGGATTATCTTTTTACAATGAGAAGTAGGCGATGGTTTTTCAAGATGTGTTCTAGAATATAAGATCCAGCAAACGTCAGTACGCTACTTAGAACACTCATACGGAATTCTATTGGTATTATCTGACCGGTTCAAAGACTAAGTATTCATCAATTCGGGACGAGTCCAAGGTGATAAACGTACTGGTGTGCTGTTAATCAAGTTCTACTAAAGAAGGAATATCTGTTACCTTGTGTTAACTGTTGGTCTGTGGTTTGCTGAGTGGTCTCTAGTTCTTTTTGATAAGTATTCGATGCCGGAAACACTAAATTTGCAGACCTAAACATCAGATATGGGTTCGGATACGTGTTTACTGTTGGCTGAAGAGGTAGGCCCGCCATATTAGGATAAACTCCCTGTTCCTGAATCTGAAGGTCAGAGTATTAGTCCTGGGTACAAAGTTTTCCGACACGATAAAAGATATAATAAATATCAACTTCTTCTTGCCAATTTAGTGATATATAGAAAGTAACGTCATTTAATCATAGAAGTCCAACCTTAATTTTGTTTTCTGTTTTTATTGCGAAAAAACAGTGTGGTCAGGTTGTTGGGTTTATATGGCGGATATCCCGGGTACGAATCCCACTCCGTCCACTGTTTTGTTTTGCTTTCGGTGAACCCTGAATCGATCCCACCATGCTTTGTTAATAGTCAATTGGCTTGCCTTCTATTATTTTGGGTTTTTAATAGTGTCAAAGTTCGGAGATACTAGCTTTAAACTTGTCTAAAAGGCGAAACAACTATCTTTTTTCTGTTCAAGAAGTTATGAACCATATTCGCAGATATAAGCGTACTTTAAGAAGACCAACAAAAATTCAGTGTTCAATGGGACCAAACCCATCACCTCAACGAAACCGGTGCAGCGCTTTTTAATGTCACTTGATCAATTAAGCATGTAAACGCAAATACCGTTAATAAAGTCGTTTATTACCGCGGTGTAAATGATAATGTGATAGATTATGTTTTTGGTAGTGATATTGGTTTTGACGTACCAAATTATTGTTATTACAAACAATTACTACGATGATTGCATGCATATATTTTACTCCAACCAGAAAAGGTTTTAACTGCATCATACATTTTAATTGAAGAAGTACCTCTGCCGTTTTGCTCGGTGCCATATGAACTTCCTGAGCGACAAATGGCTGGTGGCGTAGGACAGGCTGGGATACGTATGCTATTTGTTGATAGGAGTGTGGACCATGTAAAGGTTGAGGGCTCTGCCTTGGGATGCTCCCGTCAGGATGTTCAATCGGATGAAGACCATAACCAAACCTCCCTGATTTCGGCACGACACCATAACCGGTTTGCATGGGCATATGTGGAGATAGTGGGACATTGCATCCTTGTAAGGGTACATTGAAGGCAGATAGCACGGGAATTGTTCCCCGTTGTTCCGGTTGATGCTGTGCAATCTGGTAATGATTATAACCTGGCGAAAATAGCCCAACAGCCATTTGACCATGAAGTGATCTAGAACGACCTGCTTGTGCTACTGGGGTGATTTTCACACTTGCATCCTCGTTAACTCTTGGCTTTGGGTTTTGTGGAACACAGTTCCAAGACGGGTTTTGATATGCAATGTTTCGTTGGGCCATTTCGGGCACACATGCCAAGGAGCTATCCTGTGGGTATTTGGTAGTTGTAGTAGCAGTAGCGTTGTCACTACCATGAACAATAGGTGACAACCGTCGGCATTGCGGGCTAGCTTCCTGAACCTGCATAGGGGTACTTTGGACCTCAAGATCTAACGTGTTCTGTGTATGAATGCTTATGTTACCTTGTTGATTCTGTGTTAGAAATATATGTCTATCAGGTGATACTTCTGTGGAGCAGCCACCTTTTGAAGGGCTTTGAGGAATTATCAACTCGGTGTGGTTTCTTGAGTACTGCTGACAGAGAGGGGATCCTTCCAATTGTGAACGATTCTGCAAAGAGACATCTTGCTGGAAATTTTGACAGCTAACAGGCGATGGCGAAATGCTGGTTTGGGAATGAAGGTCTTGCTCTGCTCTTTCTTCATGAGTATATCTAGCCTGCAACTGTCCGTGTGGATTTTTCTGCAAAGAAACGTCTTGCTGGGTTCGTGGGCTACTAACAAACGGTATGGAGTTTTGTTTCTGGTCTCTTTTTGGTTCATGGGTGTATGGAGCCAGACAATTTCCTTGATACAAAACCCCGTTTGTTTGTGAAGAAATGCCATGACTGGGGTGACTAGTGGTAGGGGATGTACCTGGTTGGAAAGCTGCTTCACGCACACGAGCATGCGCGAGATTACTACGAAATGGGGACTGAGCATGGTGTAAGCCCGAGATACTGCTCTCCTGCACGCATGCCTCTTGGCTTGTGTCCTCATTTAAAATGCGGGAAGCTGGTTGTCGGCAAAGATTCGACAACAGCTGTTGGCTACTGGACAAGATCCTTGCATACTTTTCTCTTATATTCCCAACTGATATTGTTTCATTGAGTTGTTTCTGCAATAACTTGATACTTCCTGTTGTAATAGAAGGCTGGGAAGTGAACAGTTTTTGTTCAGCTTGAAGGAAGGTGGATGTAGAAGTACAGTCGGTCCAAACATGCTTCTTGGAAGGTCGAGTATTGACTGCAATGTCCTTCTAGAATTGTTTTAGAAAACAAAGATGTAAAATTAATAATAGGATAAAGAAAATTTCTGCAACTTTTTTTCTAACATACTGATCCGGAAAAAAACTGTTTCTTGCTGTGAGTGGAACTTCCTGTTTTTTGTCAGGCGTGCAAGAGAATTTTTCCTAGCCTCAAAAAAATTGTATTTTAACTGTATGAAACCTTGTCTAAGGTTATAGCAGCTAAGATATACTCAAATGAAGAAACCGGACCCCGGCGATTCTCACACTGATAACTTCAACACTTCAGTAATCTGCTAAGTTACCATCGCAGTTGTTCTTGATGCTGTAGTGGTTAACACGCCTGACTAGAAAACATGGAGACGTGGGTTTGACTCCCGCTCAGAGAATACTTTCTTTCTGACCTATTTAAGCGATAATTTAATCTATAGTAGACACGAAAAATCTCCTTACCCCGGCCATTTTTTTTCGAGATTAGAAGCGGAATATTGGGTATCGAATGAAAAACTTTACGGAATACGTTTATTAGAAATATAGGGGAAGGGAATATTTCATTTTTCCGAAAAGAATGCAAATTATCAAGTTTTGGACAACACAAAATTGGCCTCAATAAGTTTTGAAGTTTTTATCTATACTTTCCACCGGAAAGACGTCATACGTAAGTATAGTTTTATTATAACAAGCATTGATTTCGAAGTTTATTTTTATTTTGCTTTAGATTTCGTTTTCCTTTATAGATTTGTAATCCGACCTTTGACATGTAACTGTTTCTTTCAGCTTTTACCGATAAATGACGTCTTGTAAATACAAATCAGTTCTATTTACGAAGATCGTTGTGTTTTGGTCTAACTGGCGGATTTGGACCGCCACATCCCTCGGTGTCGACAATTAGCCCCAAGTTCGCGACAACTCCATAGAATAGCGGTTAACAAAGTTAAACAGATGTAGTGACCTGCCATAATAATGGCAGAAAGAATTTCTAGAACTGAAATATCCCTCTTCTATCCCTAACTTTATTCGATCCTGTAAACATAAACGTTTTCCATTAAACGTTTTTGTTATCTTTAATACCACTTACCGGACACTTCTTTCCCGTGGGGTGCCCTGAGTGGCCGCTTGTGTCACTGGCTTGATTGTGGGTGTAAGGTTGAAAACGCATGCGTGGAACTCGCATTGTATTAATGTAGTCACTCCATGAAGATTTGGTATTGCCTGATATTGTTGACATTTTATTAGTGCCTCTAGTCAGTATTCCTTGATAAAACGGTGATTTTCCATATTGACTGGTAGGAAGCATTGTTTCCACCCACTTTGGTGAAACGCTGTTATGAACAGTTACAGTAGGATCAACAGAAACTGTAGGTGTGACTTGTTCAGTACTACCAGAGAATGATACACTGTCGTTACAACTGACTTTAGGGCTCTTTTTCTTTTCCAAGCAACGTGTCCTTTCTCTTGTCAAAGTTGAAACATTCATTTCAGGGGTCTTTTTGTTTGCCAAGTGTGATATCACATTTGTTGTTTGAACTTCTTGATCTGGACCGGCATTGCTAGCAGAAACGGACTGATTTACTTCAATACTCTCAAGAACTGGAGGCCCATTTAAAGCTTCTTTTGTTATCTCTTCTGTTGTTAAACGCGGTACATTTTTGGTTGTAGTTGTTGAAACACTCACATTATCTCTCGTTGTATCACCTAAAGCAGTGCTGCTTTCTTCTATGTTAACAGCCAAGTTTTGAGTATTCCCTGAAGAAATAGCTAAAATTTCAGTGTTCACCAAGTGAGGTTCTGCATTGCTTGTCATTTTTGGGATATAAAATGTCGTAGTGGTTGGTACTGTATTGGCTGTCATCGTGTAGATACCATTTGGTACAGGGGTGGGTACCAAGTTGGCTGTCATTGTTCGAACACCATATGTTATTGTACTTGCAGTGTTTACAGCAGTGTCCCTCCTGGTTGGTACTTTGCTAAAGGACAGATCAAACAAACCTTCGTAAGTTGTAGTTGGAATTTGCCTATTTTAATCGGAATATGCTTTATCTTCTTCCTGGCCTTATTTGCTCTAACGTTGCAGGAACAATGAAAATATACTTATGACTAGCAAAACAGATAAGAGCAACATTTGAAAAGGTTGATAGTTTAATCAGTAATATTTTTAGGAAAACAATTTTACTATAAAAAAAGTAATAAAAATTCACAGCATGCCATTTTTTCCTCTCTGAGGTCATTTAAAATGAAACGCAAAGTAGTTGGGTGTGGCTATGGCCACGGGTACCAATGAGAACTGTACCAAAAGCCAGTTTTGTCGAGTGTTTTCTGAACTATGAAATGGCTACATTTTCAGCTTGACGGCAGATGCTTTAAATGACGTCAATTGAAAAATTGTCAGTAAAGTGCTTTATTTTTAAAAGTCAACCATCACCCAGTATTGCTAATATTTGTTTGAGATTCATGGCCTTGTTTTGCAAAAAATGTTTGAACAAAAAACATGTTTGTCCCGCCTCCGAGGACAACCTCTCAGCCAATATGAGACGTATCGTTTCAAAAGATGTTCATTTCATGAGGTGAATTCTACACGGCTTCTCAGACAAATCGGTGGAAAGCTAGAATTAGTATTTAAGTTCCAACTGCTCTTACACTGCCGAAATTTTCACCTCAAGACAAGGTCATGGTAGAGCAAAGTAGTAAATCCCGAAACGGCTGAAGCACTGTATACATTCCTTTCAAGAAATTACTTTAATAGGTAGCGCAATCAAAGCGAAACTAAAGGCAGATAATGGTATGGCACCGAGCTTTTTCTATGAAAACTGTTTTAATGCTTTTTTTAACTTTGGCTAAATAAGACTTTGGTGCAAAAATTAACAAAAGCTGAGATATTGAACAACCTTTGGTGAATTTTTTTCTTATCTTAATCACTGAAGTGCACAAATATCAAAACAATCGTATACACGAATTGTATTATCGAAGACTGTGAGTAAATAAAAAAGATGAAAGACGTTGGTCTCTTGGTCAGCTTTTAAATACTTGTTTTACTTTAAAAGAGTCAAAACTTTGTCTAGGCTGCATTTTGGAAATTTGAGAAGTTCTTTCGCTTTTATACTTTGCTTAACAAAAGTTTACTTGTCAATTTAACAAACTTTTTGTATTACGCCGACCGATCGACTCTTCAAAACCATTCAAAGACAAAGTTCGCATTCCTACTGTTTAGTCAGATAATCAATGGTCATTCGCAAACAACGAACCCAAATGATATTCTTTTAACATAAATAAAAAGTTCGCATTTCATATTTCCTAAATGAGTTAATAATTCTTGATTTTAATTCATACACTTGTATTTCATGCGGCAAATTAGCGGGTTTTACATCAGCCTTCAAAATGGTGCGTTTTTGCGCGAGGTTTCGTCATTGATCCCTATTTCATTCAAAAATTAAAAACTCAAATTTCGAGCTATAGATAATTAAATTTTCTTAAATCAAAACATCAAAAGCCCGAAAACGATAAAAAATTTGATAGCTTCGCTGTTGGCCCTAAAGTCTCAAATGAGAAAAGTCATTCAAGTGCCAAAGAAAAGACCACATGGCGGTAAAGTTAAATTTAATGTTCCGTTTAAACTGAAATCTTCTTATGAATAACTCAAAATCTAAGGGATGAGTATAAGGTTTGCATAGTACAAGTTCCCTCCTTAATATTTCATAAATCTTACCTCGCTATGGTGACTGTAAGCTTTCTAAATCGTTTTTCTGTTGCAGCCGCCAACTTGCTGCGCCAAGAAGTCCAAGCGCTTTGTATATTTACAAAGCTAACAAAAATCTCTATACTTAGTCTCTTTTCTCTTATTTTGATTTAAGTTACTTTACATCTTAAGATACACAATGCAATCAAAAATGTTCTCGTATCAGTTTTCTTCCAATGGGTTTATGACTTGAAAACGAAAGTTGAACTGCACCTTCTCGCAGGTCGTAATGCAATGATTTTAATTGACAGATATTCACTTCTCATCAAATCAGATCATAGAACCCACTTGAAGTTCAAGGCCATAAAATTGTACTTTGCCCAATCATATTTTCGGAAAAAGCTAAAAATAATTTTTATGATGAGCGATGGAAACTGCACAAAAGACCTAGGAACCCGACCATTTTACAAGTACCCAGGCTGTCGAGGGCCTGGCCCATATAGACCCACAGGCAGCCCAAGCTCAGTGAGGGTGGTATAAGAGTTAGTAACGACATTTTGAAAATTTAAGACTTTTGTATGGGAATATCTAAATTTTGCCGTCGATCGTAAAGAAATACTCAAATTGTAAAACAAAACATACCTTGAAGCTTAAGAGGTTGTTTGATGTTGTTTTTGTGACCAGAGCGCGCTTTGGGTTCTTGCGAGTGGTTTGTTGTTAGTCTGTATAAAAAA
>JAOEHV020206159.1:0-2500 GCA_025447995.2 Isaurus tuberculatus | reverse complement strand
AAAATTTCTTTTGCTGAAACACAGTTTTAGACTGATAAGTTGAACTCTGAAATCATTACCAACGTCATTAACATCTTGCCCCTTGTGTAGACTAGGTACTTGTGAATCATACCCAGAATTAATAGCGCACATGGTATTAGCAAAGTGGTGTATTGTTTGGCTTCAACATGGCCCCAGAAAACCTGCCTAACTATAATCATTGCTTCTTAGCATTGAGTTATCTATAATACTAAGTTAACCATAAAGAACCAACTTTATTTGTGTCAAGTAAATGCTACATAGCTTTAATAAACACTTTTAGATTGATAGATCATTTACAAAAAACTCTAATGCAAATCATACCCATATCCTGAAGTCAGAAACTCTCCCATCATTATCTCCAAAAGTTGACACACATAGTGGCCCAAGGCCAAACATTCTCTGTTCCTCTCTTCAGCGAATAATGGACTCCAGTTAAAGGCCCTCCAAAATTGCTCCTCAGGAAAGAAAAAGAGTAATTCGTTAATTGAAAATAAAATAACAGTCTTATAGATGAACACTTAAAATCTTTTTAAAAACATTAAAATGATTAGTTGAAAAACAAACAGGAACCAGTTTATCAATCATTACTTTATTTACGAATCATCAGTATCACATTTTTTAAACATTTTTGACAGAATGTTTCCTTTAGATATTAAGAATTATATATAATTATATTTTGCCTATTATAAAAATTTGATGGATACTGATAAGGAACTCTAAAAAGAAACCACAATGCTTATGATATTTAAACTGCTTTAACTGAATAAACTGATTAATTAACAATTAATTGCTGTAGTTAGGCATAATGCTTGAGACAAGAAGGTATATGAGAAACCATGAGTGGTAGTAAAGACAGTGTTATTTACTCTTATATATTTTGTTGAAGGAAAAAATAAATAAATAAATAAATAAATAAATAAAGTATTTTAAGTAACATTTGAAAAATTTATCAAATGTTGTTTTGTTAGCCACATTTTAAATGAGGTATGTGTCGATTTATATTTCAATTTAGTGGGTATTGAATTCCAGAAATGTGGACCTTAGTGAATTTTATGTTAATTCTGCACAGTTAGGACCCACAATCATTACACTGTCCTCACATATTTCCATTATATAGATAGGGGTAGATAAGTGAAAAATAGAGTTGAAAAAGACATACTTGTGATAAAAGGAACTTAGGCCTTAGTAGCTATTACACTTATCTATTGTTTGCACACAATCCCAAGAGACACAATTGACAATAGACAGGCCAGCCATGTTGGTGCCCCAAACAAAAGAAATCAAAATTCTTTTGTCAAGGGTACACAACAACATGGCTTCTATGACATTACATGAAAACCAACAATAGAACTGGATAGTTTTCCAGTTTTCAGATTTTCATCAATATATACACCAAGAAATCTTGTGCTCAATGACATCCTTATTAATCATGTTTGAATTATTCAATGTTAATTTATTTTATCTTGCTTTGACAACTATGTAACTGGTTTTTTGACATTGATAGATAATTTATTAACTACTAACTATCCATTTTTTAATCTTCTCAAGTTCAATATTCAAAGTATTAAAAATAAAGAAAGTGAGGGATTTTTGTTAGCAAAGGTAAAATAGTGTCATCAACAAATAAAATAAATTTTAAGATTTCAGAGGTGTATGTAAGAGAAAAAGCAGAGGACCAAGTATGCTCTCCTGAGGGACCCCACATTTTTGAACTCAGCAAATTGTTTTCGATTTTCAAGGTAATTTTTAATCTAGTCATGTGCATTTCCTCTTACAGTATGCTTGTAGCTAAAAGGATTTTATGATTTACATTATTAAATGCTTTTGAAAGATCCAAAAAATGCCAATGCATAGTTCTTTATTGTCCATCAAAAAAGAAATTTAAGAGATGCAATAAGGCCAGACTAGTTGAATGCAGGGTAAAAGCCATGCTGATGCTCGTGTACAGTATATCATGCTTATCATTAAAAATGATTATTCTATCAAAAATTGCCTTTTCAAAGAATTTTGAGAAGAGTGGTAATTTGAAATTGGTCTATCATTATTAAATATACTTGGATTGGCATTTTTCTTAGAGGAACAAAATGCTTACAAAGCATAAACTGGGTTGCCTGGCGTTTTTGCATCGATTTGAAGTTAGAGGCAGATCTGAATTTACAAGTCAGATAAAAACTATTTGAATGACCTTCTAAACTCAGAATAAAATATAGAACCAACCCCTCTAACAGCAAAGAGTCATTAAATTTAATCATACAATTTAATTGCTGACTTTCAAAACAAGTAACATTCATGATGGTTTGCCAATATCCAAAGTATCCTCTCTTTGTCGATTAATTTGAAACTATAATATTTATTCTCAAGTTGCTTGCTTTGAACTGTACAAGTTTGAATCATTGGCTTTATTAACAATTGCTTTTAAATAAATAAAAACGAATTAAAGTATTCAAGCAGCAACGAAGATCCTCTGAATACTTATTTA
>JAOEHV020206064.1:134-13148 GCA_025447995.2 Isaurus tuberculatus | reverse complement strand
CTCCTTAGTTTTAGTTTCGATTGAGAAGATATATCAAATACTCAAGACAGTGTTTCATCACATTTCCAAAACACCTCTAATTTCGTCAAAAATACTCCGCTGCACATCGTATTTTCAACTCTCTTCTCGGTGTTTGGAAGTGTGATGAGACACTGTCTCTCGTGTTTGAAAAACCATAGAAACGCAGCATAATAAGCTGAAAACTGAAACTGATAAAAAACATGTTGTGGGGCGCGCGGCGCATCGTTATCTTACATGTATTATCTACGTACTACATTTTTTTACACCTTCTTGCTAAAGAAGCAAGTGACAAAGTAGTGACTTCATTCATGGATCTTAAAAATGGCTTCGTGATGTCTCCACATCTAAATATTAGAATATTTTCTTTTTATAAAAGAACTGAAACTGTCTCTAAACAAACAAACAGAGTCTGTCAAGGCCAAGGTTTTCAACCCTTGAGACTTTTAATTCTTTTCAAATGTTCATCTGTAATATTAACAATGACTGAAACTGTATATATTAGTCACGTCGTATAAATTATGTAGTCAAGGTTTTCATCCCTCGAGACATTTTTTGTAGATAATAGTTACTGTTTTCCTTTGTTTTCCTTTGAGGCATTTGTTTCTTTTTTAATACCATTTTCATATGAATTGTATTATTCTAACGGTATGCAGCATGTTCATTGTATATAAACAGTTCACTTGTATTGATACTACTACTTGAGAATGATGTCGGTGAGCATCGAAACGTCGTCAACTAAACTTGTCTTCGTGTCTTTTATAATTAAGATTTTTAAAAACAAAACTTTAACGAGTATTTTCTTTTTCCAGGGCAAAGGAAATTGGAAGAAAACTTTCAGAATACAAACTTGGATCTGATTCAAATTTCCTTGAAAGATTAAGGAAAAATCTCTTCATGTCTTATACATCTGACTATGTCAAGTAAGTCATTTATATTCAATCAAATAAGGGAGTTATATTGTTTAAGATTGCGTGAACATCCGTGAACATCAAAACATCACGTGACCCAGGTCCCGCTGTCAGACGTTTTTGGTTCACGTTTGCAAGGGCTGACGCAGCTGCTAGAGTTAAGTGAAATACGGCACGGTTTTTATACAACTTTGATTTATGAAACTAACATTAAGCCTTAAATTTTGGGGGAGTCAGGTTGGCCTAGTGGTTATCACTCACGCCTCCCACGACTGGGGACCCGAGTTCGAATCCTGGGGTTCACATGTGGGCTAAGATTTGTCGATTTCAGTCTGCCTCCGATTGTTTTTTCTTGGATCTCCGGTTTTCCTCCATCCATAGAATCGACTTTAATCCAAAAACCTGTGCCGTCGATCGCTTAAACATTAGGGACTTTAAGCAATGAGGACGGCAACGCCGACGGCGACGGCAAGAAAACAATAGTAAATACAATAACTGCACGTTGGAATGCATCGAGCTGAGCACCTGAACGTAGTTGTAGGTAAAAATAGAACGTGAATTCTCAATATTTGTTTACCATCAAGGAGGATGTTTTATTCGTTTTCGTTTCACAATGTTTTAGATGGAGAAAATAAAATCCTAATGATCTACACAAAAAAGTAAAGAGCAAATAAAGAATATAATTTTTCTGAGCCGTCGTCATTGGCATTGCCGTTGTCGTTGCTTAAAGTCCCTATTAGCTTCTGGCTTGGGAGACTGGAAAACCACTCCCTGCGAAATACGTTGAGAAAAGTATTTATTATGTATTATTGAATTAATACTGTTATATGTATATTCTTTCCGATTGACAGTGTTTTTGAGTTGCCTAACGAAATAATTTTAAATTTCCTCATTTAACTGAAGGCATAAACGAAAGATAAACATAGCAGCTTTTGACAGGGCTATTTCTTTGTGAAGCATTTCGGTCGTTTTGTCCATTATGGTGAAACTAAAGAAAACTATCTGCTTCCCAGTGTAATTGTCTTTTTTGAGTTATTCTTTTAAACAACATTCTGAAATGCCTCTGAATTTCAACGTTGTCGGGTACTGTCTCCCGGCAATAAACTCACAAGTTAAACTCTAAACTCAATAAAAATTTATTCCGTGATTTAGTTTTTACATGCACTCGCTCGCTCGCTTTTCTCCGACCTGAAAACCCATAATTTTTCTAATGTCTCGTTCCAGTCCCTGTCTCAACTTCCGCGCGAGTTGGGCGCTTGAAAATACATGTCATTTCCGGTGATACAACTAAGTAAACAACCTCGCGTCTCAACAACGTCAAACATCTAACTGCAAACGTTTAACCACGTTGTTGGGAAAATCTCAATCTGAAACTCTCTATTGTTTATCCGAAGAAAAGCAACACCAAAAAATGCTTTCAATCACAGTCAGCAGCCATATTTATTTTCTTTTTCTTAATTTGTCGCTGATGATGTTAGATCTACAAATAAGAAAACGAAGCCATTTCTTTCTTAGGAAAGAGCTGCAGTATCTCCAGGAGAAGTCTTCGCTTGTGCTTGAGCGCTATTATTCGTCCATTGGTCACCAGAAGAAGGAGCGCGCAAGTGGAGCAGGGTAGGGTCCTGGTACCTATATGAGACAAATATAAAGTAGTTGCATTTTAAGAGTTAGTTAGATTAGCCATTCAAGATCTCCAGTTTTAATGCTGCTCTTTCTTAACTTTTTAGTGCACCAGTAATGACTATTTCATAGTTCAATACAGTTTTAATCAACTCTAAGTTAAAATGTTTTATTATCGTTGTAAGTAGAGCAGGAAGATGACGTTGTATTGTTGTCCTTTTTTTCGCCAAAGTTTACTCAGCTTTCCATGCTTACGAGGTCGGTAAATGAGTTCCAGCTTTGGCTATGAGGTAAACTTGTGATGGATTAGTGTCCCGTCCAGGAAGAATCAATGACTCTCATCCGCTTAACACTACGGAAACCGGAGATAAGTGCCAGCTTCACGAGCCACTAGGCTTAAACAAGGATTTTGCCATAACAAACTGCTTTAATACAATAGTTTTTATTTATTTCTTTGTTTAAAGCTTGCTTAGCCATGAGATTCAGAAACGAATCCCAACGCGAATGCACACTCAGTCGTTAGAGGGAAGCAAATACACATTCTTATCACAAGAACGCGTAGCAGTTGCCCTTCTTCAGGACAACAAGAATGCTCTCAAGAGATGTGAGCTGGTAAGACATATTTTGTTCATTCTAGCACGGTTTACATTTTGGTTTTCATTCGATTATTATCACAAGAACGCGTAGCAGTTGCCCTTCTTCAGGACAACAAGAATGCTCTCAAGAGATGTGAGCTGGTAAGACATATTTTGTTCATTCTAGCACGGTTTACATTTTGGTTTTCATTCGATTATTAGGTGGAAAAGGTAGAATTCAAGGTCATCATCTTGGTAGAGATAATACGACTGTATGATAATGAGCTGAATAAAAATACTGACTACTAATTTGGTTTTCGCTTTTCTTCTATTAGACGTAATTAACCTCCCGGGAGGTGAATGCTTTTTCCGAGATTTGAGTGGCAAAATGGCGGGTGTGAACTCGCGTTTCATTTCTGTAACATAAATAAATATTACAAATCTCTTTTTAGGGAAGGATCTTTGTGTAAACTGTAAGTTTGAACATTGAGTCTTTTTTGTACGTAAGTTGAATGATGCTAGGTTTTATGTTTGACGGGTGCACAGAGGTTAGTTTGGAGAAAATAAAATAAGAAACTCAGAAGATAAAAGGTCCAGATGAGGTCACAGAGTTTGTATACTAATGCAATTTTTCTCTTGGATGCATTGCTAACCACTTGATCCGCTCTTAAGATAACTGTTCTCCGATTTTTAATGAGTTTAACTCGTAGTTTATACATGTCGACTGAAAATCTGAAGCTTAGTGACCGTTCATTTTTTATTGGGGATGGGGGGGGGGGGAGGGCTGGTGGAAACTTGAAAGGCCTTGTATTTTTTTCGATGGCCCACCCTTTCATGCCCGTATTTTTCCTTTTTAACTGTATTTTTTCCGGTGCCCCCCCGTTTTTAGTCCGTATTTTTTGGGTGACCCCCCTAATTTCCACCAGACCCCCCCTTCCTAATAAAAAATGAACGGTCCCTTATTTATTACAGTACTTATGCCGTAGAGGGTTGTCCAACGCACACGATGCGAGTCGCATCGTCTGTAGTAAAAGGAGGCTCATATTATTAACTAAATTCGACGTTTCTACAAGATATTTTGGGCGGGCGTAAAAGAACGAGGCATACCGCTCACATTAACTGAAATCGACGTTTGTAGAACATAATTTAGGCGGGCATAATATTTCTTCTAAGTGTTTCACGACCTGACACGGCCTGACTTTGCTATGTCGGTCCATGTCAGATGGTGTATATTGGACATGACCGATGCTGTAAATAAATCAAAAAATTCAACCTTGAGTTGCTGAAAGTATACGTCGAATTGTCTCGCCGACGCATTTCAAAAGTTTTTGCATTCAAAGAGGTCCATTGAGTAATTTGTGGGGAAGTTGCTTTAATTTAATTGCTATGGACAAAACAAAAGTGTTTTTAAAACAATGCCTTTGTGTGCTAGTTGTCAAGTCCATCAGATGTACCTGGAAATGCTTATGAAATCTACAAAGTACTGTTGAATTACCTTTGTATTGAGCACATCGATTACGGCCTTGAAATGGCTCTTCATGGTAAGTTGACTGATGTATACAAGTATTTTTCTAAAACTGTTTTTGCTTATGTATTGTGTGAAGCGGAAATGAATTAAGTGTAGAGTTCGAATTGCAGATAGGGTATCGAGTGCTGATCCTGTGGACCAGGGTCCGGTTGTTCAAAAAGCAGGTTAACTCTTAAGGCGTGTTGACACTAGAGACGCAAACGCAAGCGCAGACGCAGACGCACGCGCAAGGACATTCACACCAGCGACGCAAGTGATGTAAGCTACGCAGACGAAGACTTGCGTCTGCGTTTGCGTCGTCCCCATTCACACTTGAAAATTTGTGAAGCAAGGGCAAACGCAAGCGCAGACGCAGACGCAAGCGCAAGGACATTCACACCAGCGTCGTAAGTGATGCAAGCTACGCAGGCGAAGACTTGCGTCTGCGTCTGCGTTTGCGTCATCCCCATTGACGAGCAAGCGCAAGGTGTGTGCAAGAAAAAGGAAATTTTCCTTTTTCTTGCGTCTGCGTCAAGTTACATTCACATTTGTTTTCATTGCTCTTGCGTCTGCGTCTGCACTTGCGTTTGCGTCGCTAGTGTGAACACGCCTTTAACCAGCGGATAAATTGCAATTCGGCAGATAAAATTTAACCGCTTGCGTCATTTCGGATGCATAAAACTCGATTAATTAATATATCCAGTGCTTAACTATCCACTGGATAGTAATTTTATCCGACGAATAGGCTTATTCACTGGATAAATTTATCCGCTCTTTGGGGCCCAGGTTGAAACTGAATCTGACCTGGAGAGTTCTTGAGAAGGAGCTGGTTAAGATGGAGTGCAAATGTGCATCAAAGGCAGATGAATAAAATGTGAGGGAAAAGGACTGAGTGGTGGTGGGTTGGGGGAAGGGGGTTGAAAGGCATGGGCGTGGATATATAGATAATAGTAATGATGCTTTGAGTCGTGGCAAATAGAATGCGGCTAACTGGAAAACAAATGCCGACTTAAACATGCTGCAAGAAGCGTTAAATTGGTTATTGTTGCTCAGTTGTCTTATTAAGACAATAATACTTGTTGTATCAAGAGATTTTTCTAAACTAAAAGCAAAAACAGTATGTATAACTTTTGTTGTTTGTACTATGTAATAAGCATTAAAAATGTATTCATAAAAATTTTTTAGATGAAGCGAAGGCCAACGGCAATAATGTTTGCACGTCTTCTTTATAGATTTTACAATATCTCTTCCCCCTAATTAAAATGTACCCAAAATTTTTGGTTGTTTTTGGTATGATACTTGCAGACAAATTTTCAAATTCCTGAAAAAGCATGCAACTGTAGTTTTTAGCTTTTTAGGTTAACGCCATTATAAGTAACAGCTACTCTGACGAAGTGCTAACACTCAAAACGTCGGCTCCTTTTACTACTTACGGCGTTGATCAACTGAATATTTCTATCTAAAGTTGTGTAAATTACAGTTGCTCTCACGAAGGGCTAACGCTCGAAACTTAGGCTCCTCATACCACGTACGGCAATGATCAAATATTTCCACCTAGAATTGTCTAAATAACAGTTGCGCTGGCGAAGAGTCAACACCCCAAACAACATCTCTTATTTTCTCTTCATGGTGATCATCAAACATTTAAACCTAAAGTTGTCTATTAAGTCACATATTTTATCATCTCGACGACACACTTCCATATATTTTTTTAATTTTTTGAAATATTCACGAGAAATTGATTCTATATTGGTGTGTTTACAGCTCTGCCAACATCAGAGCCGAAGAGTGTTCCAGAAACTGCGTTTTTCGAGACCGTTGAACAAGCTAACGCCATCTTTCACCTACTTGAAAAACATTTCACAGATTGCATCATTCGTTTGGTGGGGTAAGTGATTTCTGTAAAGTAACAAATGAACTTGCAGTCTGCAAGGCAGTATAGAAGTTTAGTTTATGGATGCAAGTTTTGGAAATTAAAACACTAATTGAAATATGAAAAAGTTATGTACTACAGGTTGCGGATACATGTGCACTCGAGCTCCCTTTTTCCCGCCTTTTTGGCTACTGTTTCTTGTTGCTTTTTAACTTTTAGTAATCAATGCAAAGTTCGTTTTTGCAGTTAAATCATTCAGAAAAAAAACAAACAGTTTTTAAGCGGCGAAGAACAATTGCTTCTTCTTCAAAAGAAGAGAGCCATTGACAAGTATCAATAACTTTTGTTTTCTTGTAGTAGGTCTTTTTCACGTGACAATTTTCCCTAGCAACAGGCCGTTGAAAGGCAAGTTAACTTGTTATTCCTTGGTAACCCTTTCAAGTTTGACTACTTTTCTCACCTGAAATGTATTTTCTGAAAATTCCGCAGTTTTACTAATATCTTTGATGCACGGAAACTTAACGTGCTGCCAGGAGTGAAACAGGACTCCTTTGAATTAAATAACAGTAAGCTATTTTGCCCACCGCTTGGTTGTTGTAAGAAAAAATCGTTTTCTGGTAAAAAAGGTCTCTTGTGTGAAATAAAATTTAGATAAGTGTACGTTGTGTTTTTTAGTACTTTCTTCAGTTTCCTCGAATTTTATGTGTGCAAGAGAAAAAACATTAAAAAACATTACACACTGGGTTGAAGATATGTAAATAAAATTCATATAGTCCTACCATCATGTAACGTTCTCTATGTGTTTAGCAAGTATGTTTGATTTTAAATATTGAGTTTTGCTTTCTTTATTTTTTATATGATAGAGTATAGTTCATATAAAGCTTGCTTGCTTTCCATTTCTGTATAGGTCCTCACCGGTCTACTCAGATTGTTTGCGGAGGAAGAAAGAGGTTATGGAAATGATGGAGTCTAAACTAGACACGGGGCTCGACAGGTAACAGCTTATTAAACTTTATATTCTTTAATGTGTTCATCCAACTTTAGTGTATTTTAACTGTACTTGTTTATAGTTTAGAATATTTCTTTAAAACTTTGAGATTTTAAAGAAAGTCGACTTTTCGATGGCGATGACCCATTTCTTTTGAAACTTTTATATAGTCTTACATGACTATTTAACAATTAGTCGCCTCAGGCTCTGTGATTATCGGCGAATAGTCACCTCGACCGAACAAATCTGGAAGACATTTTTGAGCAATCTTTCAATGTGATAGTCACCTCTAGGTGACTATCACAGGACAAGCTGTCGTTTTCAACCAATCAGAACGCAGGATTTTCGATAGCCACAAGTGTAATTATACTAAAAACAAATATTTTCACTTTCCGCCGATGTGTAGTCTAATATAAAAGTCCCTGTCTCACTAAAAGGAAGGGCCGCGGCCCGAATGGCCCCTCCTCTAAATCCGCGCCTGGGAAGCATGCTTAGCAGCGCCAAAAAATGTCACGTCCGATGCTTTCAGAAATATGTCCTCTACTTTACAAAACTGTTGAAAAACTTGCACTAAACCATGCTGTCTTGATTGAATGAGTATTTTTATAACGATCAATAACAGTTGTGTTGCCATTCTATCCTGTATATTACTTTGTTCTTTGCTATTATGATAGGTTGCTGACTTCCTTTGTAAACTACGCTCGATATATCCTTTCAACGGAACAGAAAAAGACAGATTTTAAACAAGAAGATGCTGGGAGTGGAAATGAGTTATTTAGTTGCACACAGGTGAGCCATTTGCCAGTTAAATTGAAAATTCTTCATAGTTACCTGTTACCTGTCTTCTTCATGCCGTGTGGCACATAAGGCCTCTACTAACAAACGCCACTTGACTCTGTCTTCTGCAATCTTCTGCACTGACATCCAGGTCTTCCATTCTGCTCTATTACGTTCTTTCTCGACAGTCCGTCGCCAAGGTGTCTTTGGCCGGCCCCTCTTTCTCCTTCCTTCTGGAGTCCATGTCAATGATGTTCCACATATACTTTCTTTACCCTTCCTAAGTACGTGTTCAATAAACTTCCACCTTCTTTTGCTAGCCTCCCAACTGAGGGGTTCAACGTCTGCCATCTTAAGGATCTCGACATTCGGTACTCCCAGGGTTTAAATTAGGGACCAGTTGGTCACAATTGCAGCTAACTTTTTTGCATTTCGCCGTAAATGTTACTCACCGAATTGCACCCGGGTGTAAATGATTATGTGCGACTGCTGTTCTTGGAAGATAAAAACACTGAACGAATGAACCTTCACGCGCAGTTACACAACATAGACTTTTCGAGGAGATTCGCTGTGTGACTTTTTCAAGTGAAACAGGGCTGCAGCTCTAGTAGGCCCTTTGCAGCTAGAAGTCACATGGCACAGAACACCAAACTGGAGTGCAAGAGAATGTGTAAGGTTCCAAAACAAAGTGTAATTAACTAAAATAATAAATACACTCGTCAGAAAAAATTGGGATATGCCCCGAGCGGGACTCGAACCCACGTCTCCCTGTTCTCTAGTCAGGAGTGCTAACCATTGCACCATCAGGGACCACCACGCTGGCAACGTAGCAGTTTCATGATTAGTTGATTTGATTAACGCTTCTACAGTATATATTGGGGCGAAACACACTACAGTAGTATTAGATCGCACTTGAATTTCACTCAGTCATAGAAAAATTGGACCCAGGAATCCCCACGCGCTAATCAAGTAAACTAATCATGAAACTGCTAAGATGCCAGCGTGGTAGTCCCTGGTGGTGTAATGGTTAGAACTCTTGACTAGAAAACAGGGAGACGTTCTGGGTTCGATTTCTGCTTGTGGCATATACCAATTTTTTCTGACGAGTGTATTTATTCTTCCTTTCATACAACTGAACAACATACATTCCCAATGGCCTTCCAGTTTGGCGTATTTTATAACATGTGACGTCTTATGGCCAATTACCCTCGATATAACTTGGGTGCATGTGAACAGATCTGAGGTGCGAGCGATGACAACTAAACCAGGCTCATGATGTTGTTACTATTGTTTATTGTTCGTAGGCATGTTTGAAGACTTGCCAGTTCATCAGGGCGAAACATGGAAAGATACGAAAGTCACTCGATGGGAAAAACTTAGAGTCGGTTCTAACAGAGTTTGGGACACGGATTCACAGAGCGTTGTTTGAACATCTACAGCAGTTTATATACAGTGATATCGGTAAGTGAACTGTGACCTCAAACAGACTTTATATAGAGCATCACTTTTGAGCACTCTGTATATTATTTAAAAGAGACCATAAAACCTTTAGGTTAAAGTGCCTATGACACGAAATATTATTTTGCATATTTGGAAAATATAGTGTTTTAAACGTAAGATTCCAAAGTTTGAGTTGTGTAAGATAAAAACTGGCGATTTCATGCGCGGTTCAAAATAGTTATTTTGCCACCAAAATTGGTCACAGGGACTGGGTCGAATGACGTAATGTGGGGGACACAGCGGTGAGGTTTTGCTTTATTCTTACTTTGATTTCAAAAATTAAACCTGTCATTTCTTTGTGGTTTGGCAGATTTGCCCGATGGGAGTGCCAGCAGCACATTAATCTCCTCTTTGTCTCCATTTCTGTTTATCCTGCATAATAAAACGATTTTTCGTGCACCCTAGATTACGTCACAATCTATTGTGTAGGTGGCATTTTGGCCGCGCGAGACAACTACCATTTTTTGGGTGAAATATCCGAAATTTAAGCGCGTATAAAATCACCAATATTTGTCCTACACAACTTAAATTTTGGAATTGTACGTTTAAAACGCCGTATTTTCCAAATGTGCAAAAACATTTTTCATGTCATAGGCACTTTAATCTGCCCTTATTAAATAGCGCAGTTTTTTTGTTTCTAACTTTTAAGTAAAACTTATTCCTATTATTACTTTTATTATTATTAAATAATAGAGGATGGAAAATAATTAAAGTAAAAAGCCAAAAAAGAAATCTGCAATGAAAACGACAACAGCGACAAAAACAGCGAAGGAAGCGGCAAGAACACTGGACTTAGTTATTCAATGAAACAGCGGCGCCTCGGAATGCACCTAGCTTTATCCGCTGTTTACCGATTTCTTCGCTAACGAAGGGTTTAGTTTGGAGATTTCACTCACTGTCACTGATTCCTTATCGTTTCTATTTGTAGGGGGAATGCTTGCGCTGTGTGACGTGAATGAGTACAGAAAATGTATGAAAGAATTTAAGGTAAAAAATCTCTACGTCATACGTTTCGCCTGAGCATTAAATTTCTCGAATTAGCTAAATGCTTTATTATATTTTATAAGATAGAATATAAAAATCTAGAAACGTTGGTGAAATCAGTAGTAAAAAAATGTTGTTGTTTTATTTGTTTTTATAACTTCTGATATTACTAACAGCGATGGTCCAACATTAACCTAGGGTTTATTAGATCATGTCTACTCGCCGATACACTTCTGTAGTTTTTGAAAAAACAATAACGATTTTTTTTTATTTTTTACTCGTTATTTAATCAGCAATTAGATATTCCTACAAAATTATTTTGTTTTATTTGATTTCATTTTGTGATGGGTTATCTTTTTGTCCTTATTACTACTGTCACACAGCAAAATTCTTAAGTTGGAACGTTCATTTAAGTTCTTTGATTTCATCTTTTGCTTCGGTGTCTATTGGCAACCAGCCCTTATTGTTTTTATTGTTTATTACATATACCAGTTATCCTCAACTCGCGGTCTTTGTGTTTGCAGTTCTATAAGTTGAAACGCAATCACTCTTTCTGCCTGTATCTATGTTATCATCTCGCTAGAAGCACATGCGGTCCTTCCCTGCTAGCAGAGTCTCTCTCGTGACGGTCTTGCAATGAAAATCGAAAGGACCATCACGAGAGAGACTCTGCTAGCAGGGAAATGCGGTCCGTGCGCTGGTCGAGGTTGTGAATGGAAGCCTGGATTGTAGTTGGAAAACCAGCTACTCTACCGAAGGATTAGTTTATCACTTGTTTCATCCACGTTAAATGCAGGTTGAAATACTATCTACTTGTTGAATATTTTTTAAAAAAGCTCATCACGTCGTCAATGTCTCGAGACATTATTTTCAAAACCTGCAAAATAGCGGTGTAGCGAAACACATAGGTTCTACATTAGCGCGTAAAAGAAAAGAGCAGAAAAAATCTTTAAACCTGGCACTTTGGCTCCTAATGGCATCAATGAAGCTAAATCCCTTAACGGGCCTATAGTGGCCCATCGGAACCTGCGCTTATCTCCGGTTTTTGTCGTGTTAAACGGATGAAAATCCTTGAATCCCCCTGGACGGGGCACTAATCCATTGCAGGTTGGCTCCCAGCCGAAGCTGGTACCGGTACTCATTTACCGGTCTGAGTAAGCTTTGGCAGAAAAGAAGGTCACACAAATGTTCAAATTTCGGCAATGCCGAGGAATCGAACCTGGGACCTTGTGGTTGAAAGGCAAAGATCTTACCAACTGCGCCAACCACGCTGCCTAAATTATTAATGAAAGATTTTCGTTAATATAATTAGTTTAAGTATCTGTTACCTTTGTTCTTTTTTTTCACCTGTTACTAACCGTTCCCTCCCTATTTCTTTCCGAATATATTATATTTCCCTTTTCCCAGCATTTTTTGTTGCTCTAACAAAGGGCTTACGCTCAAATTGTCGCTTCTTACTCTACTCAAGGCGATAATGAAAAACTTTCAACCTAGTGTTGATTAAATCACATGTTAAAATAGCTTTAACAGTGGACACTGACCGCTGACTTCACCGGCTGTGATTTTGAAGAATTATAATGGCGGCTTTTTCTGGTAAAGTAACTCTTACTCATATTTAATTTGGAAGAGGCGTCCAAAGCACAACAACGATCTCATGTTGTTCGACTCAAAAAAAATAACTCCATGCGCCAGCCATAAATGGTTAGAAAGTGTTTTATTGGTTTTAACTAAATCAGCCAAAACCATTTAAGGGTAAATATTTTTTTCCTATAGAACACAATTATATACTACTAATAAAAAATAATTATACAATAAAAATATTGATGAAAAAATACAATTTGTGAAGAATAAGCACAAATACATGACGATTTTTTGTTTGTTTTCAGTTGTAAAGATAAAAAGTTTTCGAAAAGGACACATCAAAGTTTTACTAAAATTACTAAAGTTCCATCTAAAGTTCCATCTAATCTATGTAAAATTTTATCAGTAAAAAGTTTTTATCACATTTCCAGATCAAAATGCTGGACACCCTGTTTGACACGTTATATCAGTTGGTGAACCTTCTAGTAGTGCAACCTGATAATCTGAAGCAAGTTTGCTCTGGAGAGCAGCTGGTAAGACCCTATTTCATTCACGTTATATCAGTTGGTGAACCTTCTAGTAGTGCAACCTGATAATCTGAAACAAGTTTGCTCTGGAGAGCAGCTGGTAAGACCCTATTTCATTCACGTTATATCAGTTGGTGAACCTTCTAGTAGTGC
>JAOEHV020205966.1:0-13149 GCA_025447995.2 Isaurus tuberculatus | reverse complement strand
TTCTACAGAAAGTATAGAACTCAGTTGGGAGAATTTGCCAACACGCCATTTGTCGTGTTTGGGGCTTAAAGGGTTAAGGAAACTAAAAATGATGAAAACTTTTAATCATGTGACTGGTTTGCAAGCATTTAAACTAATATTTTAATAATTTTGAGAATTTAATAATTAATTATTCACAGTTGCTATCAGGTAGTATTGCAACAAATAAAATCATAAGAACTCCAAGCAACTCTTTCACAATGATAAAACATAACTGACACTAGCTAAGATATGGATAGATTCTCGCCAAAACCACATCTTGTGCAACCATAAACTTTAATTCAACTTCCTGCACACCTCACTAGCTGCAAATCCTGGGAAAATTTCCACTCCCAAAGCTTCAGCTTGTTCTGCAAGCCAGCTTACAAAGTTGCCCAGACGAACAATGTAGTTACCATGATTGTACATAGGGAGTCCTGCAACAGAGGTTTAAAATTAAATGGAAAAATCAAATACATCATTCCTTCCATATTAAACATAAATTATTGCACTATGATTCACATTTTTGGTTTTATATATGCAGATTCAAAGATCTTTAAAATCTAAGGTAAAATGCTAAATCCTTTTACGAGCCTAGTGGCCCATGGATTGGAGCCAGCGCTTATCTCCGGTTTCTGTTGTGTTAAGTGGATAAGAGTCCTTGAATCTCCCTGGATGGGACATTAATCCATCACAGCTTAGCTATCAGCTGAAGCTGGTACTCATTTACTGATCTTGGAAGAATGGAAAGCTGAGTAAGCTTTGGCAAAAAAAAGGTCAAAGAAATGTTCAAATTTCGGCAGAGCCAGGAATCGAACCATAGACCTTGTGGTTGAAAGGCATATATCCTACCAACTGCATCAAAAATGCCACATAAAGTCTGAAGTACTTGTTAAATAGTTTTTTTAAAAAAAAATATTAAATTAAATGTTCTGCTGTAAGTAGTTTCTGATGCATTTCCATAATATGTGACCTTCCATGGGATATTTCATACCTTAAAGGTTTTGCACTAATGGATAAAATCTAATGGCTAAGAAAGAGTAGCCAACAACTTTTCAAATGCTTTGAACAGTATTTTTAACACTTTGAATGGTTTCCTTAACACATTAAAAGGTTTCCTTGATGCTTTGAACTGGTCAGCAAAAAGTTAAAGGTTAAGAAATCCTGTGAAAGGTCATTATTCTTGAAAACTGTTCGAAAAGTATGAATCCTTAATGCCTACTGAAAAACAAACCTGGCATTATCGGTACAGGAATTCTTGCTTTTTCTGTTAAGATTGCAAATTTGTCTGAACTAACTGGGGTGTGAAGAGGAGCCTGTGAAGAAAGGTTCGTAATTAATAGCAAAAAGTTGCAATTTATACCCTGGCTTACCATGATAACTGTGCAGTTAAATGGATAATAAAAGTTTTTCTTTAGTTTCTTTATTTTAAAGTTTGGTAGCTTATTTAAAGATCCAAGGACTTCCCCTATAAATTTTTAAAAGCTAACTTTATTTGAAGAAAAACACTGGCTGCTTTATTATAAGGAAAGAAATAATAAAAAGAAATTTTAATTACCAGTGCTAACAAGTCAGCCTGCCTCAGTGATAGCTTAGTCCTCATTAAAAATATTTCTTAACTTTAAAGAATGAACATCTTCCTATAATGCTGCTATCAGTAATATAAGTTTTACATATTAGATATGTCCCATAATGAGCTGCTCCTAGAATCACATAGTATTATATAAATTATACTATTTAACAATTAGACCTCGAGGACGAATGGACTACGAGTCAATAGCCCATAAGGCCATAGGCCGAATGGGCTATTCAAACTCGTAGTCCATGAGGCCAAAAGGTCTAATTGTTTTAGTATAAACCTTGGTTTTCTCGGGAATGGACGTGTTTATTCAATTAACGATAAAATCGTCTGAAACAATTGCAAAACGGGCCTCGTAACAGTTTTTATCCGCCATCTTTTCTCTACTAGTAGGCTATCACAAATAGACCTCGAGTAGAGTAGCCAATCAGAATGCAGGATGTGTGTTAGACTGTTAGTAGGTTTATACTAAATATAGTATATCTCACAAGTTTCACTTTGATGAAGGACTGCAGTCCGAAATGTCAGCATCTTTCATTCTTTTATGGTGTATAACTTAAAAATTTATCAAACTGTTTCTATATATATAGACTGAAACACTGATGCAGCATCCAATTTTATCACATTATAGTATATTTAATGAATTACCAATACTGATAGGCTCTAACAAATTAAGACTCAGCAAAACAGCCAGGCCTTCTCATTATCCAACTCTTTATTTTCTGCAGAAAAGCAAGTTATTACTTTTGGTTTTAATAATGAATATTAACAACTTACCCCTTTTTCTTTCCAATCTGGTATGAGCTCATTCAAGGCATGAAGCTCTAGGCAGGCTCCTGACAATGTGTGACCTCCTGTATTGAAACAATCTGGAGTTAAAGAATTTTACAGCAGATCTAGTTGCTTCATTATTACTCCCAAACAAAACCTCAACAGGCCTGTCAGTGAAAAAATCAGTAGGTGTGCAATCATTCGCTCGCCTTGGCTGACCGAGACCTGCAATGGCGTGCGGTGACTTAAGTGACTAAAAATGCAACAACCCAGTGCTTGTAGATTTCGTCTGCTATTTTTTACTGCAAAGGAGACAAACTGTCTAGACAGCTTTCAGCAAAAATAATTATTTTTTGATACATTTAAATGCCAAGTTTTTCTTAACATGGATGATAGAGCTCCTTTTTTACGACTTCAATTTTTGAGGGACGACTAAAAAATAATTCTTGAATAAAAAAAAATAACCAAAGGGACCCGTGGCTATATGTTTTTCTGCTAATTCTAAAAGAAAAAGAAGTAACTGCTTAGAAATACCAAGAGCAATAAATTATATATTTTAGGCGTGCGATGGATTGCATGTCTGGCTTTCGTTAGGCATGTGAATAGACGTGCATGTGTGATCGCACGCCTTTTATTGACAGGAATGCCTCAACTATGGAGTTTGAACAATTATTATAATGATTTGTTAAAACAACAATTTAACAATGCTTGAGAAACAACTTTGAAGGAAACTCAAACTAGGGTCTTATTAAAGGTGTTCTGATGCTGTGCGCACTAGAAATTGTAGTACGTGGAAGAAGTTTTAGGAACTGATTGGTGTTCTGGCAAGTGGATATGGATTACCCTTGCAGCAAGGAGCGAGATATAAAGGATTTTTATTTTTTTGTACTGTAAGTACTGCTTCAAAAATCTGGGATTTGGTTGTGAAGGATTTAGTGAGGGTTAGGAATGTGAAAAGGCAAATGATCTTGAAAATATGTCAAGTTAAAGTTTCAGACAAGGTGTCAAATTCTGGGTGTATAATGCAGATTGTAATTTATTTTGATCTGGAAGAGTTTGTGAAAAGGAGCCAGTTAAGTTGGTATCAAAACTAGCCTTTTTGGTTGATTGACAACAATGTTAAAAAGCTCTATAAATGGGGAAAAGGTTTAATGGGTGACCCAAAAAAGATAAAAATTTGGTGCAAAGAGGAGGATATCAGAAGGAAGGGTAATTTACTGTTAGTAATGTTGCTTTGCTTTTGCCACCTGACTAGCCTAGTTGGTAAGGTGCCAGTTTATTGGGCAAGAGACTTGAGTTCAACTGCTTGCCAGACTAACACTCAGGGTCTTAAGAGATGCCTAATTTTTGTTGGGCTTCACTGGAACTCGTTGCCTCTGAGATACGAAAGTAGTTTTCTCACTCAGCTATGAACACACAGTGAGCCAGGGGGGTCCATCAATGCCACTCAAAGTTTTATAACAATAATGGTGTTTGAGTCATTTCTCCGTGTACGAGCATGGTTGTAAAACGAGAGCAGACATTAATATTTCATAAGATTTTATTTTGCAGTTACTAAAAGCGCATAAAGAACTGCGAGAAACGTTTCACAACGATTTCATTGCCAATAAAACACCTTGGGAGCCATGGGAGGCCTGGGGTTGAGCTACCGGGTGAGGTTTGGGTCACAATCAGAGTCAGTAGTAAAAACGCATTCATAGCATTCTTCGATTTGTAGAACAAAGTCCATAATATAACCAATAACTTCTGCGATTTAAGGCTTAAGTTCCCCAATATTTTTCATTATATACTCAAAACAAAAAAACCCTTTTATAAATTTTTTTTTCAATTGACTTAATAACAACTATTTCTATGAGCGAAGCTAGCTAGCCCCCTCTCCCCCCCCCCCTTCCCAAATATTTGGATGTAAATTACAATCCTGTGACGTCTGCGACTCTGATGTCCCGTTTTTACCGTTTGAGTTACGAGGCAACGGCTGTTGGGAGCAGGTCAGTTTTAGTGGGGCCATCAAATGCACTTAAAATTCTACAATAATATTGTGATTGAATTTGTACCGCACTTATCATCAACGTTGTGAATGATTTTCACGGTAACATTTTCAATTTAAGCAAATACGAAAATGAAAACTAAAACACAATCAGGCTTTAACGACTGAACCAGAGCAAGTCAATTTTAGTGCGTAGAACAATAGCACTTAAAAGTCTACAACAATTATATTCATTTATGAGTTTGTACCACGGAGAGCGGCGGGGAAGAGAGCAGAATGGAGAAACTTTGTTGGTGCCCTGTGCGACACTTGGTGTAAAAAAGAACCATGATGATAATGATAATGGTGATGATGATGATCATGTTAATGATGATGATGACGATGATGACGTTTATGACGATGATGATGATGATCATGTTAATGATGATGATGATGACGATGATGCTAACGATGAAGATGATGACGACCATGGTTATTAAGCCACTTACGTTTTCTCCCTTTCATGATCAGCGTGTTGTTCATAACCAGTCACATGACTTGCATTTTTGAGAGACTCCTCAAGAGGGGTCAACATACCCTCAAGATCTCGTTGTTGTGACATTATAAAATCAAGTTCTTGATCCAACCTTAAAAGAGACAGCAACATACACGCTATGCAAAACGAGGGTCTCCTAAAAAGACTGGTGATGAGTTTGCACGTAATCGAGGTCGGTCAGCCATCGCTATTCCGTCATTTTGTTTTATCAGCCTAATCTAAAGCTCTTGTTGTGTTATTCTGTGAATTTGTGATCATTCCGGAGGAAAAACAGTCTTACAACATATCTCACAACGCTAAATGCTCAAAATGGAGTGATTGCAAGGCTGACCGACCTCGATTTCGTGCAAATTCGTTACCAATCTCTTTAAGGAGACGCTCGTGTTGCATAGCGTGTATAGAATGGGTGGCCGACACAACATTAACTGCTACAAGAACCTTACAAAACAAACCAAACCTTAGTTTATGGCTAAGGCAATTTTGTTTCATTATCAATAGTGTTCATGCTAAATAGAACTTTTCAAATATTCTATCTTTTCTTGAAAGTGATTCTTCTTAATATAAAACAGCAGGGTAATCTGCAATGCCAGCAGCACAACCTCAGTGATCAATTATGAAGTGCACTTAGTTATTCAGCTATTTGCTAGGTTGCATAAAATTGAAGTGAAATTCTTCAAGATTCATTCTATCACTGGCTCAAGACAATATGAACTGGCTCAAAACTACAAACTTAGCTTGCTGAAAACAATATAAAATCAGTATTCAAAACCCTCAATTCATGACAAACAAAGCCAACTTTGTCATTGCCAATTTAAGTGACAGCAAAGTCTGCTCTATATTGCAAACTTGAGTGACTGAATAAAAGTAAATTCAAATCTGACAACATAAAGTGCATTTTTATTTTGAAATACTGTACCCTTTGAACAAGAGATTCTTTTTTTCTGGTACCTCCCTTCACAACCTGGTTTATTTCAGGCACCTGGATTTTTTATCAGCTTACCCTCCCCTCCCTCCTTAACATTATTGTGTGAACAGTCCCTTACCTGAACATTTAAAAAAATGCCAATCATGCAAAGGGTGTACATATTTATTTCATGAACTGCACTGACTCTATTAAAATACCTTTTCTGTTCTGCTTTTACTGTCTCCACGTTTGAATTCAACTCAGTGATCTAAACGGAAGCACTGAAACATCATTATTACTGCATCATCATCATCATCATCATCCTTACCACATCCATCACCATCACTACCAGATCCATCATCATCACTACCATATCCATCATCACTACCACATCCATCATCATCACTACCACATCCATCTTCTCCACTACCACATCCATCATCATCACTACCACATCCATCACCTTCACTACCATATCCATCACCATCACTACCACATCCATCACCATCACTACCACATCCATCATCATCACTACCACATCTATCATCATCACTACCACATCTATCATCAACATCACATCCATCTTCTCCACTACCACATCCATAATCATCACTACCACATCCATCACCTTCACTACCACACTCATCATCTTCACTATCACATCATCAAAATCACTATCACATCTATCAACTTCACTGTATCACCATCATTACTAGCACTTTATCACTTGATCATCATAACCACTAGATAATCATCATAACTAGATAGACATCATCACTAAATACTACAACCTACAACATCAATATCTCCACCGCCATCATTACCACAACATCAAAAATAGTTTCAAAAAATCTAAATAACACTGCCTACTGAAGTATTACTGTACTTCTGTTACCTTTTCTCCATTTTCCATCAGAAGCCTGTCCCAGTTATTAACCTGGCTAGCCTGGTCTAGAAATGTTTTCTCATACTCCTCTAGTTCTTGAGCCCACTGTTATTCAATGATTTAATCACAGAATGATTACAAACTAACACAAATTAAGATATGTAAATGCTAAATCTTAGTGAGTAAGCAGGCCTAGGGTTGTCAATAAGATTTGAAGTTAGCAGAGATATTCTGAAAGTTGACAACTCCAGGGTCCTGAGGCCCCCGCATAGGCTTTTTTCCCCACTTACTTCGGCCAATTTGCAACTGGCAAAAACATTCAAGTAGCCGGATTGTTTCTAAAGTCATTTAAGATCTGCCTATGGTAACTGTTTTATTGATTTAAAACAGCCTCAGTCAGATAAATAATGTTGAATACTTTTTAACATTTGTTCTAAAATTAAGGGCACTTTTGATTCCCAAAAAAAATATTGTTAACTTTTAAGGCCCAAACTTTAAAAATTTAAGACCTATGGTCTCACAAATCATTTGATGTAAAACACCAGAAGCTCAGATTGAATCACCTCAACAAAAAAATAAACACTGTACTGTATATCCGTAGAATTCAGTTTTGACTAAACTACAAAAGAATTCAGTGTGAGAAAAGAACAGGAAGGAACTACAACAACCTTCAAGATATTAAGAAATATACTTGTCTTAAAAAAAATTTGACAAAGACTTTGGAAGACCTAATCACACAATTTTGCCATTTTTTAAGACCTTTTCAAGGCTTTAAAAACTCAAAAATAAAAAAAGACTAAAGTTATATATTGACCATTCCACTTCTTAACTAGTTGTAAATTTATTGACAGTTTTGTAAGTATGCATGATTACGATATTCAAATACCTTGTTGATGTGGTCCTCAACCTGTTTGTAGGTCATCTGAGGTATGGCAGCAGCTGTGGTTGATACTGGAGCAGCAGAACTAAAAACAAAAAGAAATGAAATGTGATTAATATATATACTTAGGTTATACTATCATCAGGGTTCTCAGTAGTTTTTTGATCAGACGGCCAAGAAGTAATTACAGGTGGTTAAACCTCAGCCGAGAGGGCTCACAAAGGCAAATTTCATTGCCAGCACAGGCGGCTACTTTGGTCTTGACAGGCGGCGGAATTTGCCGGTTACCGGCTTCTACTGAGAACCCTGCTATCATGTTAATAATTTATCAGTTCTGGATTGAACCATACTGTATTGTACACAAGTGGATCACTTCAGTCTAAAAAACTGTCATGTGTCTGACTGGTTTAATCAATAACTCTTACCTTAACGTGCTTGTAGTAATTGTTCGTCCCAGAATACCAACTGCAGCTGAAAACAAACAGGTAATAACATCTTAACCATTATTTTTCTTATTCTTCATTTTTTTTTCTTGTTTCCTTGAGAGAAAAGATTAAAAAAGAAGGGATATAAAAAAAGTTAGAGTATCTTACGTGTTGTTGAAGACAAACTTGTTGTTGCAAGAGTTGGTCCTAACTTAAGACCACCAGCAGTAGTTACAACCATTGCACTTGATGTCTTTATTGCTCCCAATGTCAACCCTGCAGTAGTTATCACTGTTGAACTTGTTGCAGTTGACATTGTAGAGAGGTTTATTCCAGCACTTTGAGTTGTAGATGATGTAACTGCTAGTGAAACAATTAGTATTATTGTGTAAGAACTTAAAGGTGCATGATGGAAAAGATCATGGAGTGATTGAAAAAAAACTGAAAAATTGTATTTTTCATTAAGATCCCTTGTTATTGCATAAATGATTTTTGATTTTGAAATTGAATGATAATTCTTGGTGCATGTTTTACTAAAACTAAAAGCTAAATCCTTTACGAGCCTAATGGCCCATCCAAGCCAGCACTTATCTTTGGTTTCTGTAGAGTTAAGTAGATGAGAGTCCTTGACTCTCCCTGGATGGGACACTAATCCATCGAAGGTAAGCTCCCAGCTGAAGCTGGTACCCATTATTTTACCAACCTTGTAAGGATGGAAAGCTGAGTAAGCCTTGGCAAAAAAGAAGGTCACCCAAATATTCAAACTTCAGCAGAGCCAGGGACCTGAATCTTACCAACATATATATATATATATATATATATACATGTGAAATATATTCAGTCTGTGAAATGTACCGATGTTTATAACATCTGTCAAGAAATTGCTGAACACAAGTTAGTTCAGGTGGAGAGGCTCCATAAACTGAAAGACCATAATTAATTCTAGATAGTATTAACACATAAAATAGTAAATCAAACTCTTTCTTGGAAAAGCCCTCCCTACGTGAAGATCTAATTACAAAACGGATCTTATTTGTCTACTAGGTGTGTCTTACTCAGCCCAAGCCAATTTATCAGCACCTATCTTCTCCTTACAATATCTATACAAAATCAGTGGTTTTGTTAGGAGAAATAAGGAGCTGATCACACATAGCAGTCTCTCCAAGATGAATTACATATTTCTCCCAACTTGTTAATAAGGAAAGTATGGAGCCAGGTTAAGAGAACTTAGAAACACATCACATGTTGTGTTTGGTGCTGAAAGGGTTAAGAGTTTACACTTGAAATGAACTAACCTGAACTTCCACTCAGAGTTAAACCACCACCACTTGAAGTTCCCCCAGCAGGTCCAAAAGTAAACCCTCCTGTTGAAGTTTTAGTTGTTTGTGTAGTAGCAGCCCCACTCACGCCTGATGGCTGACTTGATAAGCCTCCTCCAAGATTTAATCCTGGTGTTTTAGTTGCCCCTCCAAGGTTAAATCCTGATGTATTAACCGAGGTTGCTGATGCTTGTGAAGCTGTCGGTGCTGCTGCCCCAAAGGAGAAGCCACCAGTTGTAGCAGGAGCAGCAGCTGAGCTTGTTTGCTTACCACCTAACAATGAAGATAACATTGGTGTTCCTGTTGCAGTGGCAGTTCCTCCCAGTTTTAATCCACCTGGACCACAAGAAAAGAATTTCAACTAATTTCTGGACCACTTTTTAAGGCCTGACCTAATCTTGCCATACACAAAAATGTTGGCCTAATTTTAATAAAATTGTCTGGTCATTTTGATTTCCTAGAGAACGGATTTTTTTTAATGTAATTAGCTTAATATTAATCAAAAACTAAAAAAGCACAAACATTTCTGATCTTGAATTTAAATAATGCTCATATAGATCTAAGTTTTGATTAATTTCTTTATTTTTCTTTTAACAAATCATGATGCTGATGATCCTGATGATGGTTAGGTGATGATGATGAAGATAATAATGATACGATCTAGATGATGATGATGACAATAATGATAACAATGATGCTGATGATGATTTACAATGATGATAATGTTTGTGATGATCTAGATGATGATGATGATGATAATGATGGTGGTAGTGATGATGATGACAGTAATGATAACAATGATGATGATAATGTTTGTGATGATAATCTAGATGACGATGGTGGTAGTGATGATGATGATTTACAATGATGATAATGTTTGTGATGATCTAGATGATGATGATGATGGTGGTAGTGATGATGATGACAGTAACGATAACAATGATGATGATGTTTGTGATGATGATCTAGAAAATGACAATGGTGGTAGTGATGATGATGACAATAATGATAACAATGATGATTTTCATTGATTATGATAATGCTCATGATGATGATCTAGATAATGATTATCTAGATGTCAGATGATGATAAGTAAAATGATTACCTGAAGGGGTTGCACCAGTAAATGAAAACCCCGCTGAAGTAGAAGGTGCAGGTGCTACAGTTGTCTTGGTTCCAATAGGAGCTGCTGCAGGAGTATTTAATGAAAATGCTTTTTGTGATGGTGGAGCAGAAGTTGAACTGAATGAAAATCCACCAGCTGTCCCTCCAGCACTTGCGCCAAAGTTAAAACCTCCAGGTGAAGCATTTTGCTGTGAAACACCTCCAAGATTAAAACTACTAGCAACAGGTGTAGACTGCTGTTGTGTTGCCCCAAGTGCAAAACCACTCACTGGAGCTGGTGCAGCTGGTGGAGTTGAAAACTGAAATGTTGAACCTCCTGAAAATAAATTAAACCTTTCTTGTAGATAAACAGGGTTTTCAAAATGAACCCTGTTGCCTAATTTGATTTCATCTTTGGTTACTTTTCATCTAAGTTAAGAAACAAAATAAGCTATGGAATAGACAGTAATTAAGCACAATCTGTTGCAACTTGAATTTTAAGGAAGGTTTTTAATTTTCTGGAGAAAAAAAAGAATTGCTTTTAATTGTATCATATAAATTCTGTTGCGTTGGTTTGGAGAAGTTAAAATGTTTGCTGGATTTGGAGTTTATTTTAAGTTTGTAACAACTTGTTTTTTTTTTTACTACATCTTGGAACTCTGAAGAGCATCGTTACAGCCTCACTTACATGGCTTCTTTTTTAAGCAGCTGCTAACTAAAAAACATTTTGGAAGCACTGAATAAAAAAAAAAATTATATGAAAAAAACATACCAAAACTTTATTTGCAGAATTCTATACAGTTTATGGGTTACTTATTAGTCATGTAATAAATTATATATATAGTAGTTATGCAATGGTTTCAAGTGGGATACCGTGAAATATGCCACATGTCACTTGTATTTTCCGTATACACATGAGCCTTTAGGCAAGTATATATATGGAAATTTGTTTTGGACTAAAACGAACAACAAGGACTATCGAACGTTTAGTCGGTTCGGGAGAACTGCATTGAAAAATTAGGGAGTTCTTCATCAGTTTATTTTTCATTTCCCATGTCTCCAAAACAATTATTATTTTATGCAAGAAACTCTCACAATGTTGACCGACAACTTTGGTGCCATTTCGGAAACGTACGCACACAGTTTTGGTGCCATTTCAACAGTCGATCTCAAGTAATGGTGGGAATGCCAGGAGGAATACTACCCGTTAGATACTACCCATTGGATACCACCCGTTGGATATCGCAGAATATGCAATGGCTTTCCAGGCCTATGACTGGTTGTATTTTTAAGGCATAGGATAAAACTATTATATACATTATTAAGAAAAAAATTCCAATTGGTTCTTAGATAGCAATAATAAAACACATTTAAATGTTAAAAGACAGGAATGAAATGATTTATCTATGGAAGTATGGATAAAAAATCAACCGTAGAAAATAAAAATTTTATCATTTATTAAATATTTGTGACATCATTTACATTTGATAGTTTTCTTGCCTATGGAGGTCATTGTGTCATTTTGTAATGCAAAAAAAACAAACAAAGTGGGTTTTGGTGTCTCCACCTTACCATTGTTCCTTCATGGAAAATCAATAACAAAAATGTTATTTAGAAGAAGTTACCAAATATAAGAATAGACTGTTTAACAGAGCCATGTTTATTTGGTGCACTTTAATGTTGAACCGGTTTTTTTTCTCCCTACCGGTACACTCGCTTTGTTTCATTCTTCCTTGCCACTTTTAACTGGGTTCAACTGTACAATGTGATTTAATCAGCTCTAAGATAAAATGTTTAATTATTACCGAAAGCAGAGTTGGTGATCGACCTTTCTAGCATTAGTCCTCTGCAGAGCATCTTAATCTTTAAGGCTGGGTTGTTTGCACAGTCGGTAAGATCTCTGCTTTCCAACCACAAGGTCCGAGGTTCGATCCCCGACTCTACCAAGCTTTTTTAATATTTGTGCGACCTTCTTTTCCGCCAAAACTTACTGAACTCTCCATCCTTAAAAGTTGGCTAGAGAATAAGCTATGACTTGCACATTAGAGCTAATATTACTAAGGAATTTAATGTGATTGCAATTTAACTGAGAATAAATACTTTATACCTGACTTGCCACCAAAGCTAAACCCGCTTGTTGAAGATGCAGCTTGTGTAGCGGCAGCCTGACCTGGAGTGCCAAACTGGAACCCACCAACGGTACCCTGAGGCTTTCCTTGTCCGAACATTTTTCCTAATCAATGAATTTCCGTTTAGATCAAATTAGATTTCTCAACTTTATAACACATTTACAAACGTTTTCATTCTACCGCCATTGTAAATTTTTGTTCTTCTTTTCAGGCTCCGCGCAATGTGCGCAAAGAAAAATGCGAGTGAACTGAACTCTAAAGTAACACAGGCAGCCCAGACAGCTGGTTGCGTTAGCAAAAAACTATAACGCTTTGAACACACTTTGCTAAAAAATAGACAACTAGGTATAAACAAACAAATAACCCTCGGACGTCCAAATATAAAAAGTTTTAAAAAAAAACACTTACTGTGCTGTATGATGACCAAACTGATAACTATTTATCTCTGAAGGATATGGATGGTCTTGAAATAATAATATTAGATTGATTTGATACTTTGGTTTGAATATATGTTGATGTCAGCCATATGTTACCTTTAAAACGAAACGACATTGGAAAAAAAATGGGGTTTTTCATTTTAGTTAACACTTTGAAACAACTTTTAGTCCTAAA
>JAOEHV020205870.1:0-13151 GCA_025447995.2 Isaurus tuberculatus | reverse complement strand
ACCGGTCATTACGGGAAAATCTCGCCTACCCAGCAGCCAATCAGATTGCAGGAAACTATCTAGCCATATAATAATATATGGTTAATAGTGTTTTACCGGAAACTTAATTACCCGTATTTTCCATAAGTATACTAGTGAAAATATGAAAAAGTTATGTACCAAATGTATTCACAAAGAATAAATTTGTTACTGCTGTTTGTTTTATTAGGTTCTCGGTTACTCTTAAAACCGACTTTAAACCTTCATGTTTTAAAGTGCCTATGACACGGAATTTTTTTTTTTCTACACATAAGGAAAATATAGCGTTTCAAACGTACGATTCCGAAATTTGAGGTGTGTAGGACAACGGGCAATTTTATACGCGCTTAAAGTTCGGATATTTCACCCGAAAAATGGTAGTTGTCTCGCGCGGTCAAAATGCCACCCACACAATAGATTGTGATGTAATCTAGGGTGCACAAACAAAGTTTTTAGTATGCAGGAGAAAGAAAAAAGGGGAGAAAGAGGAGATTATTGTGTTGCTACAGTAGCACTCCCAATGGGCAAAGCTGCCAAAACACAAAGAAATGACATTTTTAATTTTTGAAATCAAAGTAAAAAAATAAGCTAAGCCTCACCGCTTTGTCCCTAACATTACGTCACTGAACCCAATCCCTGTGATAATTTTAGACCGCGTATAATATTGCCAGTTTTTATCTTACACAATTCAAACCTTGGTGTCGTACGTTTTAAAAAACGCTATATTTTCTAAATGTGCAAAAAAGCACTTTAAACTTTTTAAAAGCTAAACTACAGAGAATAACTCGTTGAATGCTTTAAAAAACTTTTGAAGTAATTCGGTTGTAATAATTTAGAAACGTCAAGGTTGAAGTTATTTGTAATCATCATCGTAACTAAGGTAGGAGGTGACGTTTCGACGTTAGCCCTTCGTTAGAGAAACTGTCGCTTTAAACGTGAGTTTATTGCTCTACTTACATGGATGATAATCTTCGAAAATTGGTTTATTTTAGATGGAGTTGTACAAAAGCAACACGAAAAGTCATGAATATTATGCACCTATCAATTTAAAGCCCTCAGTTGGGGGAGGAGGAGGGGGCAAGCCAAAAGGAGGGGAATATAGTCATCCGGGGGTAGGGCCAGTATTTGATAGAAAAACTGAGAAAATGGCTAATCCCCACCCCAAGCCCGGTATTCCCCCTCTTGGGGCTTAATATTTATGGGTGCATTTCCTTGATAATAATGCTATGTATGAAAATGATACGCGCCCCTCCTTTGTAGCAAACGGTGATGACGCTTTTTTGCCGAAAAAACGGAATAGCAATGAGGCCTTCGGGTTTTATTACAAAATTTCTACTAGAAATCGCCAATCTTGAAGATGAGCAGGTGAATTTAAACGAAGAGTTGGAAGAGCAAACGGCAACGTTGTTTAATGCAATGGCGGAAATATACGGCTACTACAAGGTAAAAAAGGCAGTAGCAACTTCCCGAAAAGAATTCAATCAGGTTAGCAAAAGGCAGCTACGGCGTCGACTTGGGCAAATAAAGTAAGTTAACTTAAAAGACTTTCTATATTGCTTTATTTTTCTTCATCTTGTTTATATGCTTCAAATACATATTTATTTTACATACAAATTAACTGTAACCGTAATACTGCATTATTGGATGTCTATTTAATGATCTGTTTCATATTGTTTTTTTAACAGAGAAAAAGCTGAAGTTGCACTTTCGTTCGCCGAAACGTACGGTCTGATACCAAAATCCCTTTCGCTTCTGGACAAGGATACCAATGAGGTTCTTCTTGATTTTGAACAACCTGTTGACGGTAAGTATGGTATTTGATATAGGGGATCGATAATCAATTGGTTGTTTAATCTTTTTGCGAAATCACGAACTAAATTTTTTAATTACACAGTGATTTACATATTTCTCCTGTTAGTCAACCTATTTGAGAGTATATCTATTGAGAGAATTATAGGCTGAGTTTATTTAAACTATCAAAAGTTCATCACCTTTAAGTTCATTATTACAGTTCTGGATTGTTACTAGCCAATGCATTTCACTGATATAGCATTGAAACATTTTAAAGTTATTAATAAGCTACAGACCCTGTTGATGAACAAAGTTCTGTTTACTTCTGCATCTTGAGTTTTTATAATAAAATCATACAGAATTTTTTTTTATTGAAACCTTAGAGAAACAAAATTTATCTGCAGCAAGAAAACCTTATACACCTTATTTTGAGCTGATGTTCTAACTCTGAAAACATATTTTAAGCCCTCAAAAACATTTCATAATAATATTGAGAGTTTTGAACAAGACATACCTTATCTCTTTAGGAAATGAAAGCACAATTTTCCATGACCTCTAATACCCATTGAATGACGTGCGGTCTTCAAGTACTGGTGAGAATAATTTCTAAATATAATTAAAAATACTTGATCACACAAACTTTTGAATTTACTGAGGGTAATACAAACTGAAAAATATAAATGAAAAAGAATAGCCAATACAACATAGATTTTTAATTTTATAACACGATATTTGGGCTAGCCATACTAGCCTTCATCAGGTATGGTATCGATTTACAACGGTTTCATTTATATATAATGTAAAACGGAAATTAAAAAACAGGAAAAAATACAGCGGAAATTCCAGAATACGAAGTTAAACTACCTAAAAAATAATGAAAATTGATGACAATTTTAAATGTATAAAAAGAAGAAGAAAATGACCTCAGAAAATAAAAAATAAAGATTAGAAGTTCGTCTATATAGTAAATAGTGTGCACATGTTCCTACAATATCAGTGGCCTAAAACCACTCACTTGCCTCACAATCCAAAAAAAAACTATCAAAAACGTTAGAACACGTGACTAGCTTCCCATTGGCTCTAAGGCGGAAGTCTAATTACGCGCATGTTAGTTATGCACCAGTCAATGTAAACCCCCATTCCCCCCTTCCCCAACCCCGGGTACTTGGCGGGGATTACACGGGGATTGGGCATAGAATTTCTGCCCCGGTGAAACGGGCGTTAGACTTGTTTAGATTATTGCAAAATTTTGGCTGGGGATTGGGCGGGGGTTAGACAGTTTTGATAAAATGCCGCTGAAGAGTCTGGGAGCTAGTTTTGCACCGCCATGGCGAATATATCAACCTTCTTTCGTCGTGCATGATATAAAGTACCAGATGACAGTGGGTTTTGTTCTGTTTGTTGAATAATTCATCTTGATTTATATGATGCCAATATACAAGGCGTGGAACGTGACACGAGTTTTGGGAAAAGCAGTAGCAGCAAGTCTTTCGATGAATTAGTTGAAGGAGGTGTGGTAGTTTGAGAGATGAGTCAGTGAGTTGCAGGAGGTAACAGAAGGTAAAACATTTTTAAAAATTAATTTTGTAGTATAGGAACCCCAAAAGTCCAATCCCGCCTAATGCCCAGGCCTGGGGGAGGGGGGGGGGTTTACATTGACTGGTGCATTACTTGGAAATGGCAACTAATAAAAGAAACTAAATTCAACTTTAAAGCGGGAAATTCGTCTAGCATAATAATTAGTATGTATGTGTTTCAATCGTCCAATATCAGTAGCTATAAGTCATTCATTGTGCTACTCCAATGTTTTTTACATCCCAGCAACATATTAATTATAGCGTTGACCTCGTGACTGAAGTAAGTTTTTTTTTTTATTTTGCTGCTCCTCATGTTGGGCAATAAAGCATGTTTGGTAGCGTAATATCGTAAAAATATTTGTGAGTTCCGATATCAGTAACTTCAAGGCACTAATGACAAACACGTGTACGTGCTGTTTGACAATGTTTCATACGTATCAGTAACTTCAAGGCACTAATGCATGACAAACACGTGTACGTGCTGTTTGACAATGTTTCATACGTATCAGTAACTTCAAGGCACTAATGACAAACAAGTGCACGTGCTGCTTGACATAAAATATCTCTGCAATATACCACTAAAGTTAAGCTTAAGATTCACTGAGGTCTATATTTTAAGAGGTGAATGCAGTGCTCTATGGCATTAATTCCCCAAAGATTTTCTTATTATTAACATTATCACTATCTGTAATTTCTTTTAGAGGTTACAACTTAAGTTTATCGTCATAACAGTACACCACAAGTCTATTTTAGTCCGATATAAGTCACTTTTGTACAAGTATAAGTTTGAAGATTTGTCAAAAATCTTATTTTCAAATTGAACTTTATGATAAATTGATACAAATTTCAAATGTTAGATAAGGGCATACGTTTTGATATGCGTTTGGCGAGGCTAAAAAAGCTAACTAGCGGCCTTTTTTTGTCTCAGTTAAATGATATATATATAATAGCAAAACTACACTATTTTTAGTACAGACTTTTATTTTTAAAGTTTGTTTTATAATTACGATAATGAGGTCATTAGTAGTTTTACAATCATTGTTTTTGCTATGGTTAATAAACACCGCGTTAATTAGCTTCAAATTAAAATTTTTTTTTTTTTCTGAGAAAGCAACTGCTTTTCAATCTTTCGTAAGAACTAGCTGCAAAATATTTTACTAGTTCATAAAAATGATATTACCAACTTCACTTTATTGAATTTCACAATATTTTCAATACTTCGAAAAACAAAATTGTTTCATTTATACGTCTAACTCTTTATTTATATTGGAGACTACAGTGCTCTAGCAGCGAAAAACAATACAGGTATTGCTTTGTACAGTTTCGTTGTGCCGGTTATACAATTTTCTATCCATTGTTTTTATTCCTTAATTTTACCGATCAATACTGTGTTTATACTGCATCGAAACAAATAGAGTGACATTAATAGACTTTTATATGATAGCTTATTCAGTTTTTGTCCTTACAGCTAAGCTCTGATAAAACAAACTCCTTCTAAAGCATAAGTAATCCAGAAATTTATTTGAAGCATTTTCTTAAATGTTTTTTTAAATTATTCTTATATTACATTTAGATTCTCTTTTCAGATATTAGTAAAGATGCAATACTCTCCAAAATCATCCCCAAACAAAAAAAAATAATATCATAACAGCATGTCACATTGTTTTAATTTTTTTCATCCTCACAAGAAATTTAGAAGTGTTATAGTCGAGATGAACCAAAAAAAAAAATTTAGCTGTATTCCAGAACCATCCCCAGACCAAAGATTCAATACTAAGTGCTTAAATTTTATGATTTTTGTCTCATCGTCATTAGAGGTATAGAAAGCTAGCAACCAAACTAATTAATTTACACTTAAAGCTCTTAGTTGCTTGAACTAATCTCAGAAACAAATCATTTAACACGTATCATTGTTTGAATGCTTTAATTATCTTTGAAAAAATATATAATTTCCGATTAGCTCCAAACAAAAAGGTGCTTATTCAGAGCATTGCATCAAAACATTGAAGCCACAGTCGAGAAAGGAAGTTCAGTCTGCCAAAATTTTGTTCCAAGACGTTGAAACTATCTAGATTTTTTACCGCATAGATAGCCTTTTTTTGTTTTGAAGGCGTGCTGCCATTTAGCAAAAAAATAATTTCAGTTGGTAAGTTTTTTAAAGCTTCAAAACTAGTTTACGTGCACAAAATATGTGTTGCAGCAATGCGTCCAGTTAGAGCAGTCTATTTGCAAAGAGTACATAGTTGAAAATTTCTTTTTGCTGCTGAAAACCTGAAAAAAGATTTAGTTTTTTCTCTTTTTTTATCTAATTTGTCTGAACTTTAACCCAAATTTGTAATCCTCTTTTAGCTAAAACACTGTCAAAGTAAAGACCTTCACACGAGACGAATTTGCCGGAAGTTTTGAAAGTGGACGTAACAAGAAATGGACACTAGGCTTCCTTCCTTAGCATCTGCTGAAGGAATGGCTGGCATGAGGAAAAGAAGAAGCTCCCTCTTTGCAGTAAAAAGAATCGATAAAGATGTTGGTAAAGCTGTCCTGACGCACGCACATTTCCCTCGCGCACGATCCAATTCGCTTCCTATTGGAATAAGTTTTCCTCGGCCAGTTTTTGGAAAGGAGCTCCTTCGTGATGTAATAAAGAATGTTCTTGAGCAGAGCTTGAAAGGTAAATTGTTTGATGAAAACGAATGTATCAAACAAAGTCGTTCGCTTGCTACAGAAATTAACTCAAGAATTATTGACCTGAAAGTTTCTCATTTCAAGTTCATTTGCACGTGTTTTATGGCCAGGAGGTCAAACGACTCCCGGATGAACATACAAAGTGGTTGTGTATGGGACGAAAATAGAGCATCGGTTAGCAGGGACATTTTTGCTGAGCACGTTTTCAAGAATGACGAAATAATTGCTATCGGTAGTGTTTACGGTAGTTATAAGAGAAGCTTTTCTTTGAAATTGAAGTATGGGAATGAAAAGACGAATCCGCAATTGCTTTGAAGATTCTCGATTATGAGAGGAAAACGAGGAATGAAAATCTCAGAACTGCATGGTTTTTTAAAATCTTACTCTTTTTTCCTTCTTTGTTTTTTTTTGTTTCTTTTTTTCTTTTATGTTTTTTGGTGCTTGTTACTTAATCGTTTTTTTTTTCTCTTTTGAAAAAATTCATTCTTAATGAAGAAAAGACGTGATCACATATAATCATTATATAAAGACGCTAAATGTACTCGGGACCAAAATGCTGAGTCAGTACTTTAAGGTCTTTAAAGGGCCAACACTTAGTTATTGTTCAACATATTGAGCAATTTCTGTTCACAAATTGTAATTAGATTGCTACGAACGGCTATAAAAGTGTATATTTGAATGTCTGAAACAAACGTTTTTAGTAAACTGCACGTTTTTGTACTTTTGCCAAAGGTTTTTCCAACTAAAGATCAAAAAGTCGAACATAACTTGGAAAACGAAACTCAATTTATTCAAGAAGTTAAACATTAATATTTTACAATTTCTTTTATGTCGATAAAACGTCTAAAAGTTGCTTGGGTCTAAACTGAATGTTCTTAGACATATAGTTACTCGTATCTGTATTAGGTGTAAATTTGCTCGGCAGGAGAACTTGTAGAGTAAAGAATTTTAGTTTCTGCCTGCCACACAGAATCACGGAAAGGGACATTTGGCCTCCACGAGACTTGAGTTTGGTAAATGCTTGACTATGAAACATGACTGTGTTTAACTCAAAAGTGTTGCTTGGTTTTGACTAATAAAATGCTGTAAAATAAAAGTTGATTAGAAACGTTTTGCGTCTTTGTAGTTTACAAATTAGATTTAAAAAAAAGAGTTTGTCTAGACTGGAATACTATAACTAACGAGTTATGTAATTAATCCTGGACAAGTGCGAAATTAAAATTTAGAAGTTGAGCAATCTTTAGGTTCATTCAACTATGAAGTCGAAGATTGGCTGAGCCTGAGTGAAGAAAGAATTCAAAGTTAAACAGCCGCAAGTTCGTATTTCAAAAATATTATACTGTTTATACTATAGAGGAAATTTGGGCTCCATGAACATTAATGATTTCAAGGCAATAATTTGCATACAAAGCAAAACACTTAGTCTTCTCCACCGGCTACTGTGTACTAGCAGGCGGAGTGGGGCTTGGGCTAGTTATATCGATGGTAATTTTGAGTTGACCTGGAGGGCAAAATATTGGTGAGCCGCAATGTAAATGGCAGCGGTTAGTTTTAGAGTCATTAGTGCGAGTACCAAAATTCTTTGCGTGCAAACCCTTTGAATCGTGCAATAGCCAATACTCACAACTTTAACGTATGAAATATTTTCAAATAGGTTTCTGTTTATGTTAAACAAGTTATCGATTGTCAAAACTAATGATTTGGGGGAAAAACGGAAAGGAGCTTTTTATTATATTTTCAGTTAGTTTTACTACGCAGCACATTTCGCTTTTTGCAATGGAATTTTTCTTACATTTGACGAAGGAATTAGGGAAAAAATATGCCCTCGAGGGAATCTATTGGCATTTAGGTGTTAGGTTGCATATTCTATAGGTTCTTACAGTGGTGCAGAGACATTTTTTTGACATTTTTTGACATATTTTTGACGAGTTGATACAGGCGGTACGTTGCCATACTCATTGTAATGAATATCACGCTGCGAGATCTACTCCGCCTTACAGGATTACCTACTCTCTGATTGGCCAGTTGCTAATTACCAAGCATCAAACTCGTCAAAAATATGTCAAAAAATGTCTGGGTGTTCACAGTACCGCACGCAGGACTGTAAGGGTGGTCATTAGTTATTCAGCATTCTCGGTTTTCGCTTCTCGAGTGAACACGTTTCGGTGAACCGCTTATTTTGTAGTATGAATAATGAAGGACTACTTGCAGCCTTAAAAGAATCCAACAATATGTTCTTCAAGAAGTCGACAAAAGATTAGAGACGCTAATAAGAAGTATTCAAGCGACAACGAATCGAATTTGTTAAGAAAGTGAAGTCACAAGTGGAAACGAAAGGCCACGAATTCAATTATTTTAGCGAATCGTTTAAGAAAATGATAGAAGAGGCCGTAGATGGTATCAGACGTAGTCAATTGGAAAAGGCCAAGACCAATTCAGAAAAAGGTAAGAAGTTAATTAAAGCAGAAGTCGATTTGCAATGCCGATAAATCTGCGTTTAGCTGACAATAAGCCTCTAATACGCTTCATACAAATGATTTGTCTTGGAAACTATTCGCAAGGGCCCCGTTTGTTTCTCTCCCAGAACCATTCTTATGCGTAACCGAGATTCTGCTTCTAAGCATTTCAAATTTATCTGTGAAGCATTTTAACAAGCTTCCACTTAGGGGCTTTCTAGCTGAGCTAGAATCCTTGCCTGTTTTTTGTAACCATCTGTATGCGACTGTTCAAGGCAACAGCAAAAGTAGACTTATATTGGATCTTTGGTACTTGAAGAAGTTAAATTGGAAACAGACTGTTAAGTATGAAAACGGGAGACAATTACTTCAGTTGTTTGAAAGCAATTCTACTTTTTTACTTTTAGTCATAAATCCGGATCACCGCCATAACTAAATATTTCCTCGGCATGTAAAGGTAGTAATTTTCTCGGAAGCCTCGGTTATTTTCCTTTAGATCCCTTGCATTTAGCCTAACATATGAACCATATGTTCTCACCAAAATTATGAGACCTCTTGTAGCTCATTGGCGGGTTAAAGGGCAACGCATAGTTCTGTACTAAGATGACGGAATACGTTGTTCCCAATATTTTTCGGATACTCGGAGTCTTAGTGAGGCGCCCGGGTTTGTGTGGGTCTTTTCATTAAGGCTGCATTCATTTTGTATGACTGAGGGGGGGGGAGCAGGTGAAATTTTGCAGATGCCCCGGCTATTTTACGATCATCCCTTGAAACTCGGCCAATATTTAGTATCCCCCCTTGCCATAGTAAACAAAATTTATATCCCCCACTTGTCCTCAAGGCATACCTATGCAATCCAATCTGCCTGATAACGGGAGTTAGGTCTGTAACATCGTCCAGACTTACAAATAACCCAGATGTTCAAGTTGGAAATGATATATACAATGATGATGATGGCACTTACGAAGGTCATGATGGTGATGACGAAACTAATGAAGAAAATGATGGTGATGTCAGTGATTGTGATGATGGTGAGGAGTGATGTTTGCCCGTTACACTCATTTTACTCTTGGGGAATAGTTCATTTCGGCTTTTGAGTTACATTTATTCATGTGCAATTGATAAACAAAGCCAAGGTCTATTCCCTCAGTCCAAGAACAAATAAACTCGATCTATATATCACAGCTGGTTAAATAAATACTGGACTGACATCTCTCATATACCAATGTATATATATACTGACAGAAAATACAAAAAGGTGTTCTTTCTAATCTTTATTGTTAGGTGCATTTGTTGTAGTTATATTTTAATTTACAATTTAGCCAAGTATTGGATTACAATCAGGCTACTCTTTGCATATTAAGAACTACTAGACTGATAAAAATAGAACCTAGAAGTACAAAAGTAACCCTGTATGATATCGTCAATAAAAAAATTATTACACTGAAACCAAAACAAATGCTATGCTATCTAGAGTATGTTTAATATCCAAAAGAAATTAGCATCCCCCCCCCCCTTTCATGTCATGAATTTTTTTTCATATCCTCCTTTTGGCCTCTCTTTACGTGTTTTACTATCAAATCGAGCTTCCGCCGAACAATCTCAAGTATATATTGCGGTTCAGTTGAACGCCATCCATTTGGCTCTTGGTAGATTGGTCCGTTTGTTTTCTAGAGTCATGTACGCCCAATTAGATGTCAAGACTTCTTGGGATAGAAAAATGTATATTTCAGAGAAAGTGCGCCAAAAAATCAGTTTTTGCCTTTCTGGAGTCTATTCTCTAAACGAAAGAGAGACGTGATATAAATCCAATGCCGACAGGGTTACTTATGCTGATGCTAGCGAGATGGGCTACGTACGGAATCGGAGTTTAACTTGTCGAACTTCGTCCGGAAGTTGCTGAGAGGGGTATCTGGTCCCATACTCATGATTTTATATTGTTCAACAATGAAGGAGCTCATAGGTGTGCATAACGTTCTTGAGTCATTTGTTACTGAGTTATCGGGTGTTTCAGTTAAATATATGTTCAAAGATGATAACAATGCAACTTATATTTTTCAGGTCGGTAGTACCAAACTGTATCTTCAAGACAAAGCTTTGAATATTTTTGGCTTTGTTCAACAAAAGGCGCGCATTTCTTTTGGGAAAAAAGGGTTTAGGGTTGTTTTCTTATGGGTGTATGCAATGTTTAAACTATTCACAAAATCACCACTCAGAGTATAAATTTCGGTAACCCCTCCCCCGTTCCCTCCTCTTCCTCTTCGTCAACGCATTTTTCAAAATTGAAGTAACTTATTGCGAGTGCTTCCACAATTAATTTGGTATTTTTCGGCAATAACGGGAGAAAAGGAAGGTTCTACTTTTTACGCCCAAACTGAAAACCTGTCCCATAGATTTTGTCTCAGGTTGTAGGTCAAAATCCTCTTTAAACAGTGCAACGGATTTTTTTGCCTAACAGGTAGAACTCGTTAATTCAGTTAGATGGTAGACTCTCCAGATTGTCACGGGTACCGGCCGGGAAAGGTGAAATCAAATGAAAGAAACCAATCAAAATTTAGAAAAAGTACCCCTTCATTGTGCATAGATACCAAATACCGTGGCACAGGCGAACAAACTGTCATTAGAAAAACTTCCGCTGGCAGCATTATCGGTGGATTCGTCCCAGAGACAACGACTGGCAACCCGCAAAGCTTGGTCATTGTGAGAGCCAATCAGAGTACAGCAAACAATCTTGTAACGGTCAAATCCCATAAGTTTAACAGAGTTCTTTATTTCTTCGGATATTGACTCTGTAAGTTGACTGCATTTGTCAGAGTAGTAGATACAGTTTTCGAGACGTGCTCTAAGCGTACTTTCAATCAGATCTTTCACCTGCTTTGGGCGAAACTTCTTGTCCTCGTCAGGCGCGGTTTTATATGTATTAAGATATTTGATGGTGGGAGCATGCACTGTTTGATTCTGAGGTATACCGTAGAGTCGGTGGGGCATGCCGATAGATCTTCGTGGACCAAAGCTAAAACTCGTGTTGTGTGAAGAACTGGAAACTGATTGTCTTCTTGAAGTTGAGGAAACATCGTACACGGAAAGCCTCCGTCGGGTTGGTTCAACAGTAACAGAACTTCTTCTTCGTCCTTCACGTCCGTTCACAGCTAGCATACTTGGCCTTTTGTGTTTAAGGAGTAGAATCTCTTTATTAAAGAACAAACTTGCTTGAAAATTGTCTAACCAATTTTCGCCTTTGTTCCGGATAACTTCTTTGCTTTCTCACTACCTTCAATTCATACAACAAAACTAAACATAAGTCTCGTGGTTCTTCAGGTTCTTCTTTTTCCGAGGCGATAGCCTAAAGTTAACGGTCCTCTACTGTTAACACAAGGTTTAAATCCAAATCAATTCACTTCTCTCATTTATATACGAAACGAAATGTTAGAATATGGCTAAGAGGTCGCTGTCGTCTTTCATCACGTTTGTAAAAACCATATTATTTTGCATGCTAATCATATTCGTGTTAATTGTTGCCTTGAGTAGGAAAAACGTGTTAATAAAACCAGGATTAAATAGTGACGAATAAGAAGACAAGTTCATTAATTCCCTGTCAAGGTAAGGTATTCTTAAGGTAAGCCCTGAGAGATCAAAAGTATTCAGTAAAATTTGAAAAGATTGATTTAACAAAAGTACAAAATATATCACGCACACTGCGTGAGAACAATTCTCGTAAATTTAGAAGCCTGTTTTATTTAACTCATCTTAGAACTCGCGTAACAAAAAAAAAGATAAGAGAATTTTAATTTTTAATATGTTTTTTGTTAAAGCAGACATCCCACAAAGTTTTAAAGATTAGGTTCAGTTTTATTCTTTCCAATGATTCTAATTATAGTTTGAAGGATGCCAGTTTATATCCAGAAATATACAGAAGATCTTAGAACTTTGCCAAAATATTTCAAGCTATATTTGTTCGCACAAAGTGCTACAAATACTCCTTAGTAAGAATACTTTAAGACTTTGGAATGAACTTCCAAGGAAAACAATAACTTGAAGTAGTGTTTCAACTTTCAAGATAAGGGTCAAGAACTTTGAGAAATTTCGTTGCTTTACAAGTGCTTCATTCATCAAATAACATTTTTTTTTATTCATACTATTCTTTTTTAGGGATAAGGAAAATTAAATTTGTTTTGAATAACTTTTAAAGAAGCAACAAATGACATTGTATATTGATAAACTTTTTATGCCCGTTTTATTTTTATTTGTTTATTTATTTATCTGTTTATTTTTATTTTCCGCTATGATTATATGTATACGATTTGTTATAATTAAATATGTTATTGGACACTTTACTTTTATAGGAATCTCTATATTTAAATGTATATTACCTGTCTATATTTGTATTCTTACCTTCTAGTATTTTTGTGTCATACTCTGAATATTTCATACAGTACCTCCTTGGCCCAACTGCTTAGCTTGATTAGTTCCAAGCATGCAGCTGTGCTCTTTTAATTTGGAAATACTTAATTAATTATAATTTTCTTACAAAACTCCTAATGTATTTCATCTTCTATTTAACAATTAGTCGCCGAAGGCGAGGTGATTATCGGCGAATAGTCGCCGAGACCGAAGGTCGAGGTGACTA
>JAOEHV020205767.1:0-13151 GCA_025447995.2 Isaurus tuberculatus | reverse complement strand
CAGCCAATAAACTCAAAATTGGTACTTTTTATTAGCTACAGTACTAAGCTTCTGGGGAAACCCTTTAATTAACCAAGGGTGGCATGGAGCTGTCCCTTATGTCTGCACTGAATGTTAAGTGAATGAGAGTCTATGAATATTGAATATCACAGTGCATTCAACACTAATTCATTGCAGTTTACCTACCAATAGAATTTTGTAAGGATGGAAAACTAAGTCAGTTTGGTTAGAAGAAAACCTCTCACCAATGTTGGGACCAATGTACATGTAGCGATGATACTTAAACCAAGGAAGGCATAATCTTACCCAAAGTTAGTAGACTACCATGTCTTACCACCATGAAGACCTCTAATATAAAGTACTTACTTTACAGTTCACTTCAGCATCAATCTACTGAAGTGTGTGTAATAGCTTTCAAACAATCTCTTAGCTTGTAGCTTAACCTGCAAAACAATGAGGCTAACAAATAATGTTGATAAATAAATTATCATCGCCGTAAGAATGAAGAAGCTTAATTTAAGAATGAAGAAGCTTAATTTAATAGTTTTTTTAAAAACTATTTACTTAAGTTTAAACGAGGTTAACAGTTGATTGCTGTTTGGTCTGGTGTGAAGAAGAACATCTCTTACTTAGTTGCTTCACTGAGGCAACTTAGGAAAATTTATTAAGAACTTTTTTAATTTCTATTGTTTGAATTCTTGAAACTTCAAATCCATGTACAGTACCCTAAAATATTACCTGCATGTTAACTGCCAGAATTATTGATCTGTTTAAGAATACAACATACATTAACCATGCGCTCTATTCGCTTGCAATTTTTAATGACAAATGAAAGCATCTCTTGTTGGTGAGATTACAGAAATTTTAAGTTGTAGTCAAATAATTAATAATTATATTGTGTTCTTTGTCTCATTTGTGTCAACTTTATGGTGGTGTGATTGGCACAGTTGGTAAGATCTCTGCCTTCCAACCACAAGGTCCCAGGTTCAATTCCTCAGCTCTGCCAAAATTTGAACATTTGTGTGACCATCTTTTCTGCCAAAGCTTACTCAGCTTTCCATCCTTCCGAGGTTGGTAAATGAGTACCAGCTTCGGATGGGAGCTAACCTACAATGGATTAGTGTCCCGTCCAGGGAGAGTCAAAGACTCTCATCCGCTTAACACTATGGAAACCGGAGATAAGTGCCGGCCTCATGGGCCACTAGGCTTGGAAAAGGATTTTGCTTTTTAGCTTGTTGGTGAGATTACAGAAATTTTAAGTTGTAGTCAAATGATTAATTATATTGTGTTCCTTTGTCTCATTTGTGTCAACTTTTGAACAGTATAATACATGAGAAGCAGTTACTGTAGTATTGTGAGTTGTTTGACATTTGAGACCTCAGCCTACTTTTGGCTGTTTCCAATTTTTAATCAACCACCCACCCCCCCCCCCCCCTCATCCCCAATCTGAAGTATCTGAAAAGTAAAGAATTCTCATTGGCTTTTTAAAGTGTTAATGGTATCTGAAATTATTTTCCACTAAATGCAGGTAGCTCAGCACCAGCTGTTGGCATTAGTGCACCAAGGAGTGGTGACAGCAAATTTGCTAAGACTGGAGCAGTCAAAAATGAAAAGTATGCATCTTTCGGAATCTAAATTAAGTTATTTTTCTCTTAATTTTATTTTAAGTTATGCAGTTGTCATTTTTTGTGATATGTATTTCTCTGGTTGACATTCATGTAGGTTCCTAATCATAGTTATACTATACTGGATAAACACATGATAAATACTTCTTGAAAATCCTTTTGTATTTTGTACAGTGTATTTAAGAGAAGTTCGGATAGATAGTTGTGTAAATATTATGTATCTGTACTGTCTTATAATATCTGCAGCCCAAATCAAATCTGTAATTGTAATTGTATCACAGATCTTGGTGGTGAAACAAAATTTAATTATATATAAGTATTAAATAGTTTCTTTACTGTTATTATTTTGTTATGACTGAAACATTCTCTTTTAAGATTTTTGATCATTTCTTGTGATTATGATAAATTTCAACTCGTTAGTATACTTTTTTCTATCAGCATCACAACTTCAGCTCTATTATTTTTATAGGTAATTATCACTAATAATAAGCTAAGACCTTTGCCTTCCAACCACAAGTTCCTAGGTTTGATTCCTCGGCTCTGCTGAAAATTGAACATTTGTGTGACCTTCTTTTCTGCCAAAGCTTACTCAGCTTTCCGTCCTTACGAGGTCGGTAAATGAGTACCAGCTTTGGCTAACCTGTGATGGATTAGTGTCCTGTTCAGGGGAAGTCATGGACTCTCATCTGCTTAACATTCCAGAAACTGAAGATAAGTGGTGGCTCCGTGGTCCACTAGGCTTGTAATTTAAGGATTTACAGGTTTTATCACTAAAACTACTGTACACAATCTAGAGAAAGTAATTAAATGAAGAGTAGAACTGAGTACCAACATTGTGTTAGCCAGTGCATCAATCAACTTTGTTATGACTACATTGTTTCATGTTGAGTAATTCCATTCAATGTTTATTCCATTGTTTTTATTCTGAACAGATTTAATCCATACAACGAAGAAGAATCCAAGAAAATTCTTCAGATGCTTCAGGGAGATGTAAGTCATCCCCATTTGAGGTTTAAACAAGTTTAAATAAATTATTAGTAAATTTAATGTCCAAATTATTTTAATTACTGTATCTCCTTTTATTAGGGTAAAATGGATGATGAGCTCAGTCTGCACCGAGCAGGTCTGGCACCTATTCACTTACCACTAACTCAGCAGAACTACAAAGTGAAGGAGGAAGAAGAAAAGGATGATCCCATGGCCGGAATACACAGTTAGTAACTAATTTTTCATTTCTTTTGCCTCGATGAATATTAACCAAAATAGTACGCGCACTGTGATTGGACAAATAACTGTGGTTTATTGTGCCGGTAAACCGCACCTAGAAAGTGAAAAAACATTAGTGGCTTTTTTTATTTCAAAAAAATGACCCCTAAATGTTATCACCCTTGGAACTTTAATATAATGGTGAAAGAGGGAGGCTCGGAAAATATAGCTGAGTTCAGCAACGAGAAAACAAAGAATACAAGACGATTTGCAGAAATCCAAACTGAACAGCTGTCAGACAGCATTATAGAAACATCACTAGCAAAACAATTCAAAAAGGCAACAGAGCGGGCCGTAAGTTTTTTTACAGGTTTGTTGAGACAAAGCAAATCTTATACTTTCATTGAAAATTACAAAGAAATTAAATAGCTTTCACAAAAGAGCAGTGCTGGTACTGCACATTTTGCAAAGTGTTCAAAATAGTGAAAAATTAGGCACATGTTTCAATAATTATGTTTTCTTCATGTCAAATTGAAAATGTCAACATCTACACTTACAAGCCATGAATGTGTGATCCCGGAACAGTGATTTCTAGTCTTTTCTTTTTGAACAGAAAACATTACTTTCCAAAAATATTGTAAATTTTGTTCAGATCATTATTTCTGTGTTGAGAAAATTTTATACTTGTTTGATTGTTTTACGTGATTCGGTTTGAACAGTGAGATGAGATTTGATTTGTACAATCGTTTTGATTGGCCGTTTTGCTTGATTTGACAAATCTCTGGAGAATTAAAATTTTTATTTTAAAGAAATTTCATAAAAGCAATAATCCATACTTTTCTATAGTTTTACTGCATAATAAACCACTTGGGATGTTTTAATAACACTAGAAAAGTCTGTAAACTCCTCGCCTTCGGCTCGGGATTTACAAGCTTTTCTCATGTTCTCCCAACATCCCGCGTGGTTTATCATGCCAGTAAACCTATAGAAAAGTATGGTTTATTGCTTAACTAATTGAGTTTCATGGTGACTTTTCATTGGTATTTCAGTCAAAGAAGAACCTATGGATATTGAATCAGATGAGAAACCATTGAAAAAGCATTTTATAAAGCCCTCAAAGCATGTTCCTGTCAAAACAGAAGGAAGACAAAGTCCTGTTACTTGTGCCTCTTTGTTTTCTCCAAAAGAACAAGTAAGATGATAAAGATATGCCTAATTTTAAAATGACAAAGTGCCTAATAAAGTTTCAGTTTCAGTTTATTTTTTACCACAAGGTATTACAAGGGATTAAACTAATAAAAGATTGAAAAGTAGTAATACTGTACATGTTTATGTGGTGTGGAGGACCATTGAAACTATAAAGCTTATCTGAGATAGCTTTCCACAACTAAGGTTGAAAAATATAAGTTGGAAAAAAGAAATGTCATGGCATGTAGTTATAATATCTAAATGTAATTATAGTAAATTATAAACTGAAAAATACTTTTAATCAAACAAGAAAGACAAACAAATTAGAACAACAGATACTGTACACATACATGTAACATAAGAAAATAAGAGAATATATATTAAATTAATTATCAGTAAGAAAAGTTTTTAGTAAATAATACATAATAAACATAGCATAATGCCTAATAAATCGCATAGGTAATATAACCAGTAATTACTATTCAGATCATTCCAAGCTGCATTGCTGTCAGCTGTTGAACAGTGAAACATGTGTCTGCAGATTGAACAATAAGTACGCTCCTTCATCTTGGTGCTGTTGAGCACTCTATGAAGTGCCATGGTTACCTACTGGCGATGATGCAATGCCCGCTACCCTTGTGATAGTTTGAGCCCTCTGGGCCCATGTGCACTTCAAAACTATCTAAACATATTGCCGGTGTCATCCCACATGCGCAACAGCCTTAGGCTATCGCATGGGTATAAATATAACCAGTAATTACTATTCAGATTGTTCCAAACTGCATTGATGAGCTATGGAACAGCGAAACACGTGTCTGGAGGTTGAACAATATGTAGATTTGATCATATATAATTTATAGTACAAACATCAAATAACTGTTTGACCCTCAGCTAGTTGAAATAAACAATTATATCTTATTGTTTTCTAACAGATATAGGAATATTCCAATAATAACTTTTTAAGTGTTATTATTACTTATATTTACATGCATTCTTTTGCATATTACATGGCTTTATTCTTTTTTAAAAATAAAATTATTTTTCTTTAATTTAGGAGGTTAGATATTTTTATTGAGCTAAAAGGTCCATATCATATACTTTATGAAATATATGAGTTATTAACAAACTATATAGACAAAAGACATCATTGGCCTTCATTCAAACTTAATTACATGAATATTTACAGTAGGTATGTTTAATTCAGTTACTTTAAATTGTAAGAATAAAGGTTGTAAACTAGTATTGTAAAATAAATTAGTTTTTGGCTTAATTTTTTAAAATAAATGAGTTAATAAAAATTGTAGAATATCTTGAAGGATTATTCACACAAAGTTCATAGACAAATACCACTTACAAATCAGATATGCAGGGTAAAGAAATATTTCCAAAACAGAAAAGGTTAAAACTTTCTTTGTACTTGAATCATGTGATATATCATACTCTCATGTAACTTTATTTTAATAAATTGTAGAACTAGTCAATGAATAGCACAATCGATTTACTATAAGCATGTGAATAGTGATAATGTATGTCGGTCATCTAGAAAATATGTGCTTTTTTATCCATATAACAATCAATTGGCTTAAATTAAGTACAATTGCAATCTTAATCTTAGAGACAGCTGATAAAAAAACTTCTTCAAACCAGAAAGGTTGCATTACAAAATTTGTACCTGAAAAAGATAAAATATCTTCAAAATTTCCATGATATGTACACACTAAGCATGAATTAGTCAATAATATAAATTATACAGTACACCTTGTGATTGAGGCATGTGAATAGTAACATGTCACTCTGAAGATCACATGATTTGTAAACTTTTTTTCAAACAGAAATGTTGGAAAATATCATTTTTACTCTGCAAGATTAATGCTCAAATTAGTAAGATGAAAAAGCAGTTCCAAACGTTAAGAACAAAACTTGGTTTTTAAGATTTTAAACTTAATTTGTTATTTGTAATGCGCACTAATGATCATTGTATGGAAAGTGTGCAATATAAGTATTTTAATTATTATTACATTATTATTATTATTAATACTATATATGCAACCATGAAACCAATCATCATTTTGTCAATGTGCATGCTGTACACCTTGCTGGACATGTGAGTAGAAATAATTTTTGTCACTTATTTGGAAAGTCACACATGACTTGTGACCCATCAAGGGTTAACATAGGGAAAACCCAAAATGGAAAATGAAAGTAAGATGACTGGTTATATTAAATGCATGTCCCATTTTTTAAACAAATTTTGGTAAATATTATTATTGGCGCAAGTGTATAACAACAATATAATAAATATTTAAATATAATATTCACATATTTATTTAATTCATTATTTTTTCATTCATTTTTATTTGCCATTAGGTGTTACATTATGTTAATACAGAATATAAATTTAAGTAACTAATTAATGGCAGGGAAGCTCAAGGAGAAACCAGAAGGCTTATAGCAAATGAGCTTCCTCGAAATAAGACTAATTAATTAAATTAATAAAATTGGCTAACAAGAACGGCTGATCATATATTTTTATAAAAAGAAAGGACAAAACAAGATGACGAAAACGAAAACAGACAAATAACAAAGTTGTCAAGATTTACAAAGACAAGAGAAATTCCTTGAGCTTTTTGCAAAATAATGGAATGCTTTCACAACCTTTAATGTCATTACTTAGCGAATTAAAAAACTTTGGTCCTTGAAAGCGAATTGAAAATTTTCTGAGGTTTGTTCTACAAGGAATAATTTTTAATTACATTCAATCCTTTAGTAAGCTAAGCAATTCAAGTTAAAATTATTTACTCATAGGTTTTGTTTTTAAGGTTGTTTTTTGTTTATTAAACTAAACTGTACATTTTGCAGTAATTGCCAACCATTGCTGTTAATGGTTATGTGCTTTGTTTGGAAAATGCATATAAAATTCCAATTACCCTATTTATTTGATGGGTGCTTATTAAATTTTTGGACCTTGAGAGTGGGCGCTTATTTAGTTGTCACCATTTTCAGCAATTAGTGAAGTACGTTTATTTGTATATGTAATAGGTTGGACTACATGCTGTCCAATTTGGAAATAATTGGATGAAAAAAATTCATCCCCAGGCAATTTATCAATGTCTAACTTCTCCTTACATAACTCAAACAAAATAGTATAACTCGTAACGAGAATTTTGGAATTGATCAAGTGGAATAAGCTGTGGAAGTTGAAAAACAAAATTCTCCCAAATTACTTCTGTAGAAAGTATGGAACTCAGTTGGGAGAATTTGCCAACATGCCATTTGTTGTGTTTGGGGCTTAAAGGGTTAAAGCACGTAGTCCTCTTACTTATTAATTATATAGCAACTCAGTTGAGCTCTGCCATAAATTATTGTCAACCACAAATTGTGACAACAGTGCTGACCGTATGCATTGTACTGATTAGCCAGTTTCTTATTTTCTGGGATTTGATTGGCTCAGACAAACTGTCCTATTTTTTCTAAATAGGACAGTTCGCCTATTTATAAGGGACACTCCTTTCTGAAACAATACAAATTAATCCTTAATTGGACAGTTTTAAAACATTAAAGAATAATAGCTATGCTGCCAATTATTGATTAACTGCCACCTATGTACTGTATATAATTATGCAATTAAACAATAAAATGGTAATAACAAAAGTATGTGCAGATGCAAAGCCAGGTTACTGTAAAATAATTATTCTGAAGAAAATTCCAACTACAGGGAAGACTCATACTAGTACCTATTCAAATTTGAGTGGGAGGGGGTGGGGTGTGGGATAGGCACTTGATCAAGGCTGGGCACTTGTTAACCTTTACTGCCTTTAGGATAGGCGTTATTCAAAGTGTGGGCCCTTTAGGATAGGCATTATTCAAGGTGTGGGCCCTTTAGGATAGGCGTTATTCAAAGTGTGGGCCCTTTAGGATAGGCATTATTCAAAGTGTGGGCCCTTTAGGATAGGCGTTATTCAAAGTGTGGGCCCTTTAGGATAGGCGTTATTCAAGGTGTGGGCCCTTTAGGATAGGCGTTATTCAAGTTGTGGGCACTAATTCTATGTTGGCATGCACTTATTAAAATAAATATAGTACATTAATATAAATACTTTACAAAAATTCCTCTATGACCTATCTAGCTTTGTAGTAGTGTTTTCACTTTAAAACAGCTTAATTATGTTCTTATTGAAACAGCTTAAATATCAGAATTTGGACACTCACTTCAAAAAGACAACATAAAGATCACTTGAAGTATCATTGCATTTCATTTGACCATGATAAACACACAGTTATAGGAATAAAAACAGTGATTAATCTATTACTTAAGTATATATACACTTAATAATAAAGTAGCTTTTCTATCTTTTCTACACAATATTTGACATGTTCTTTCTTAGTATAATATAGTTTGTGACAACTTAAAATTAAATCTGCTGAAAACATTCTTAATAACTATCTCCTTCTGATAGCTTGTTATTGTAAAACCAACTTTACAGAAATTTATAGGACGCGTTTATTCAAACAATGAATAATATTTTCATCAACAAGAAGAAACACTTATCGTCATCTAATAAACGACGGTTCTTAACTAGAAGTAGAACTCGTTTTCAAGGCACTTAGAGTTACCATTCAATTATCATTACTCGACAAGCGGTTTTAAAATAACACGGAATAAATATTAACAGCCAAGAAAGTAATTAAAACCCTCAACTTATCAAACACAATCTGTCTTTGTGTTTTCGGCAGTTGCCAAGAGATGCAATAATAAATGTTTTGATTATAAAGTGGCGAGTATATTCATTATGAGACCGCAAAATTGAGTGCAAAGCGTGTGAACATTTCCGAAAATCAAATTATCCAGCACAAAGAAAATACGACGTAGTTTTTTATCAGCTTCATTTTTATTAATACTATCACAAGGCAAATATTTAAATCAAATTTGAGAACGGCAAATTTCAATGTGTTTCCTGTTTCAATCAATCGCTGTTTTATATTCATTCGTTTAATAGCGCTGAAAACTTGAACGCGCTAGCTGTATATTTCAAATGAAGTTTGTCATATAAAGAATTTAAATACATCATAAAATAAAGGCATTAAATTTAAGCAAGGGCAACTTTAAAACCACTCAGACTCAAAATGAGAAAACTCAAGAAAAGTTATAATTACTTGGCACAATTTTTTTTTCTCTACCTAAAATTTGACTCCCACAGTGCGATAAGAAACGAGAAAAAATATATTTTTTACGTTAACGCACAACGCAATTCCGATAAAATATTCCTTGTTTTAGTTAAGGAACTAACCCTAATTCATCCAAAGAATGATGAAGTGCTGAAAATTGATTATGTTGATCATGAGATCAGGAACACGGAGACTCTAAAACAACTAGAGTTTAGATGTTTTATTTTGACTTTCATGCGTGACCTCTCAAGAATACATTTAAACGTGTATCCCCTTGGCTTGCATAGCTAGACAAATAAATTTAAAACTTTTCAGTAATTACCTAGATTTATTGGTAGTAAAGAGTTCAGAAAAGTAACTCTAAATTCGAATGAATGAGTTAATAATTCGACATGAAATGTGTCCAATTCAACAAATTCTTAGAACCAGCAAAGGCCAGTGTAAACAGCACTGGTGTTTGTTTTCCCTTAATTTGAAAACTCCCGCAGAAGGGCAGAATATACTTTCTACAAAGTCTAGAGAAAAAATTTGAACTATTTCGACAAAAGCAAAGAAAATTCTAAGGCAAGTTACGGCAGCTCGCTAGAAATGTATACATGAAAGCAACAAGACAATAAATTGCGATAACAATGTTGGACAAGTTTCAATTTTGCAAGTTCAAGGTCCAAATTTGATTTTGGGCTGCTTGTGATTATACAAGCTCAGAAATTACAGGTCCTTGCAGGTTATTTACGAATTACTATTCCGTATAGTAACTCTAGGACACATAACAAACCTACTAGTTCTTCGGCCTAGAAATATATATACACACACATATATATATATATATAGAAATTGCAAAGCGTCAATGACCCTTATGCGACAGTTCAATAATAGCCATTATTTTTCACGTCTTTACATTTATCCCGAAATAAATGACAGAACAAAAGAAAATTAGTGACAAAGAAGAATTATTTTAACAGTACAAAAGGGTTTATGTTTCGCTGAAGTAAATTTCTACCTGGCGCGCGCTCGACTGAAGGCGATTTGCGTTGTTCAAAGACCGTCGAGAGAAAATAAAATAAAATCAAGATTCTAGTAACAATAAACTCGTATGTGTTTTAATCGTCGCAGTGCTGTGCACTCGGGCAAAAGGTTTAAATTAAGAGTTGTGTGAAAGTACAACAGTAGTTAAGACTTTTATAAACATTAAACATGTACTGCAGCTTGGAAAGTCTGAGAATAGGACTTTCTTTGAAACAAACAAGATTCATACATGAAGTTGTCTTGACAGCAAAATATCGGTCTGAGTCTGTAAAGTGATCGATTTGTGGTTTTATATCGGACTTACCTTTTTTAGATTTTGCCCCAATCTTTAATTTTGAGGGCCACGTAATAACAGTGTCTGTTTCCTCCATGATCTTCGAAACAAGGAAAGAAGAAATATCACTTTAAGCTTTAAGATTATTCACGAAGGAACCGGCAATGCGAGGGTTTTTAATTCTGGAGTTACGCATATAAACTCCGTATATGCTACCAACCTTTTGGAAAAATTGTTCTCCTGATTCCCCCGTTCCATCTAGGCCAGCTACAAAGAGGAATGCAATAGGGAAATTAGATTTTAATCAATGCAAGCAAATCTCCATTGAAGGCTGCTGGAAAAACGAATGCCAATACACTTCGTTGATCATTGAACGCATGACAAACCTTGTAACATTTGTTCCAATTTGCGACGATCCACGCGAAATCTCTCCTCAACAGTGTTAGGATCTCTCTCTTCATCGCTTCTATCACCGCCGATATCACTTTCATCGTCGCAAAGCTCAAGGCCTGTAGCCATTTTCATGGCCAAAATGTAGTTAGTCTAACTTGTGGCTGTGAATATGTCCATGATAGTACTTTTTAGCTTACAGTAGTTTGCTCCATCACCTTGTCACGTGGGATTTGTGCCTGACGTAAGAAACGCCCCATTTAGCACAAAATATCAATTAGTGTAGGTTTACGATTAATACGAATTAGCCAATCAATATCAGAGTGGTTACACAGAACGAGTTTTGATTGGGTTTGATTTGACATATAATCACTTTGATGACACTCAACTGACATTTGATTTATTTTATTCTTTCGCAGAGGAAACCCCATAAATTTCTTTCTTATTTTTCCTGCGCTTTTGGCTTTGCCGTCGATGTAATGAGCCAAACTTGAGAGTCGAATAACTGTTTAGTTCGTTGTAAAGCTAACAATAAAATATTAATTAGCTGTTATTTCGGTTCAACGGACTCCCGCTTTGCTGGGTGTCAGAACATGACTACCACTTGATCAACACGCTGACCTATGAAAGTTACAAACAAAACTGCTGATGCGACACCGCGAATTTCCCTCGTGAGTTTTTCTCGACGAATAAGAGACGACACAAACAATTTAACACAAGCTTTGATATTTGTTCGACGCGCTGAGGACAACACGAAAATGATAGAAATGTTCAAATCACAACAAATATCTTTAGTCCATCACCAAATGTTAAACAATCGTAACAGAAAAATAGTTAGACGCCAAAACTCCTTAAACTGAGTCCCTACTTTTAAACATTAATTCATCTCCCGAAGGCTGGCTGTAAATTCTGTAATGAACAGCTTGGTGGAAGAATAGACTGCTACAAAACAAAATTAAACACGCAAAATATTAAAGAAAAGGATATCAGAAATTTATACCCGGTAATTTTGAAGTAGCAGGTCACTGAGGGACTATTGATGCACAATATTCTCCGCCCACCAATTTTGTTCTCGGATGTTAAAACAATAAAACGATTAATCTCCATACATAGAGCAAATTACTTGCAGTTAGTCTTGACATAACTTCAATTAATGTTAATCTAACTTACGTTCAAATTTTTCACTGCGTGACTAATCGCCCCCTGAACCGTCCTCGGATAAAGTTGATTCAGACAAAGCCCAGTTCACTCTTACTTGACTGCGGGGTTACTTCACTTTGTAAAAACGTCTCATGAAATAAATGATTTTTGTTCCAATAACAAAAGTAAGTGAACCAAGAAACTGAATCAGTTGACCTAACGATCAGGTCAGCGAAGTAGAATAAAAAAGTGTTTACAAGCTTGAAAAACCTCATTAAATGTTAATCCAGTTCGAGCTAATCATGGATGAAATAGTCCGCATTCCAAAGTGCTTAGTTTTGAAGTTTATAATAAATAATGAATTCGTAGAAACACACGGTTCTTTTGCATGATCGCTCACATGAACATAAGGTCAAACACTTCGCTGGTGCGAGTCGTTCATCAGAGGATCACAACGCCTTTAACAGTCAGAGCGTTGCAAAGTTCTTTCTCTTTTCTGACCCAACTGAACTTGTAATTGTCAGTTAATGAGTTCACAAAGACTAATCAAAAAAGTATGGTAGAAAGGGCAGCTCTTCTGAACCAGGAAACTAATGATGTTCACTTTGGTTTTGCTTAAGTCTTAGTGGTTAAGGCAGTCAGCAACAAAGTAAAGGAGGAACGGTTGAACTAATGTTGTAAATAAAACAAGCAATACATTTTTATTTTAAAAGAGGTAAGTTTGGTGCACAAAGCTTACCTTCATGGTTTAAAACTGACAACTCAGTGGTCCACAACGCGATTATATCATATTTGTGGCAACACGAACTCGGGGACCTTTAAATAAACTGTCTGGTCGCGGTTGCCTCGTCTCGCTCTACTGTATGTACGTCAAGACAATGGGTATAAAAAAATATAAGAAACAAATCATATCTGGAACGGCTCCAGATTCTGTTGAACAAGCCGACTACCAAACAGATCAAACAACAAGACATTTTTCGTAGTACATACATAATCTTTATTTTAACACGATAAGAATAAAAGCTATCCATCGTTTTCACACAATCCCAAGAGACATAATTGACATTAGTAAAATCATACTAGTGGGCTATCATGAATGCTGCATTCTGATTGGCTACGCTACTCATAGGCTATTAGTG
>JAOEHV020205656.1:0-13153 GCA_025447995.2 Isaurus tuberculatus | reverse complement strand
GGGGTCATGCAATGTTTTTCAGAGATTATTTAAAAACTACCGCCCCCCCCCTACCAATAAAAAATGAACGGTCCCTTAATTATTTTTTTAGTTAATCTATAACCATCCATGCGAAACGTCTTTTGAATTTACATAACTTATTCAGCATAAGCATAGACTAATATATATAAATTTGTGTGAACCGGGAATCTGTTTCTTTTTATAAGATAACTAACCAAGCAAATGAAATGCCGGCGAATCAGTTTCGTTCTGTGCCATTTTTGTCGTTGAGGTTCTTTTTTTAATGAAATATGAGCAAAAATAACCTCAAATGACAGGAATAAGAGCAACATCTGGTCAGAAAGAGTTAGAAAAACTAAATCTGACGATGGGTTATTGCTGTTGCTGAACAAATTCATACTAATTTAGTTTTTCGAAAAAAACTCATTTAAGGACCGGCTGTCCTTATATAAAAAAGTATAAGGAAACAGGGGCGGATCCAGAAATTTGAAAAGGGGGGGGGGGCACAGCCTCGGGCAGAAGGCGCAAGGCTTCTAGGATTGTCCGGGGGCATGCTCTATGAAAAAGGTAACCACTACATTGGGGAAAAAACTGGGGGGGGGGCACAGGCCCCCCCGGCCCCTCCCCTTGCTACGGCCCTGCCATCTCATGAAAGCATTTATATATGCACACAGATTTAGCAAAAGTACCCATTGTAGAACTCTTGGCAACCTCAGTTCTGCTTCCCCTTGAAAACAAACTGTATGATAATTAGACTGATGCTAAGTAAAAGGTATGAAGTATCTGAATATCTTGCAGTTATTATTGCAAAAAACCGAAAAAAATTGATTTTTTGATTGAGAGATGTTTAAAAAGAACCAGCTAAAATATTTTTACAAACATGTTTTTTGTTATTACATGTCGCTAAGCAACCGCTTTTCATGGGACCACAAACAACGAATCTCATTTGAAACTCTGCAGCTGCAGGGAAATTCTTGGTCAGCAAGATTAATGAAGATGTAAGAACGTCACTAAAGTGCTGTTTTTTTGTCATAATCTTTTATCAAACGAAAGAAAAAATGTGGATATTTTGCATAACTGGTAAGAGCTTTTTTTTGTTACGATCGTTAATCTTCTTGTTTTCATTTTACGAAAACTGAAAAATAGATACTCAAACTAAAGATAATTTAACTTGTGCAATCAAATTCAACTCTACTTTTTGCAGCTTTGTTGGGCGTTTTTGCACTTTTCACCACGAAGCTCGTACCAACTATGGCACGTTCAACTCAGTGTTCAAGTGATCAGGTATATTACAGCAAACTTATATGAATTTAAAAATTCAGAGAGTAATTTAGATTCGTTCGCTTTAGACTGTCTCCAGGTTCGTAATAAACTGTAACGCTTGCCCCAATACACTGATGATAAATGAACGCGTCTCTTTTTCTGTACTTGCGCTACTCGTATTTGAAGTACCTTTTACAAATGGCACGAAACAGAAATTTTAAATTATACCAAAATAACTTGCTAAAATAAAAAAAAATGAAAAATGTAAATGTATAGTTGCGCTAAGTTTAGTTACTCAGGTGTTAACAATTCATGATTGTTGCCGTGAGTAGTGCCGGTCGGGAGCTGATATTTTGAGTGTTTCGTTTTCGAATCTTTTTCGTCTGATTCATTGATTCTGATTTCTCGCCGAAGCACTTAAATATATTTTGTTGAGCTTTCAACGAGGATTAAGAAATGATATGATGCGCGTTTGCCAATATTCTGTATACCGAGCGGCCAAAAATTTTAATTTTAAGCAATATTTCTTTTTATTTGAAGTAAATCGTAGGTAAACGATCATGGATGATTAAAACTTGGTTTGCGCTTTAGAGAAGAACGAAGTCTCCGAACGAGATTAATCTGCATGTAATAAGTAGATAAAACAAATTGGATCGAAAAATGTTGTTACTTTGCAGTGAAAAAAAAAACAAAAACAAGAGCTGTTTCACTTGCAAACGTTCGATTTATAAACACCAACCTTCAGTGGTATATATATCGATAATGGCCGAAAATCTAATCTTTTTAGATCAAATTCTGACAGGGTATACATTCATCACTAGCTTTTGTCCCTCAAGTGAAACGTATAGTGTGTAAAACAGGGTAGTTCGTTTGAAAAAAGGAAAAGTTGAGCGAATTTCTCTCAAGTAGGAAATGTTTAGTACATAATCAGCTTCAAAGAGGAAATTCTCTGAGGAGTAAACAACTCGAGACAAATGTTAATAATTTATTGGTCAATACAAGTGTCGGAATAATAACATTTCTAAAAAAGTAAAATAGAAAAGAAAATATTAAAACAAAAACAAAAGACACTGGTTGCTTTTTAACAAAAAAATTTAAGAGCTTTTTAGCCGTGTTTTAGCGTATTGGTTAAATTGCTTCAACAAGGTTAAATATTAATGATATTTTACAGTTTATTCTCATCCTAGTATAGTTGCTAGCTTGTAGAGTATATCCTTTTATTTTCAATATTTTTCAGGAACTGGCCTCTTGTCTTATGAATATGACTACTTTTGAAAAGCATTCAAGTTTAGTAGGTCGAATGAATTATTAAAACCCGGCGAAATGCAGGAATACCTTAATTACATCTCCCACATTCTTTCAAACTTAACTACTTGATATTTTCAGCAACAAATCATGTTGTTCTAAGTCGAACCAACTCAATTTTTCATACTTCGCAAAACTTCCTTGTTTTCTGGGTTAAACAAAATTTTGATATTGTTTCGCCTTTTGATTTACGACATGAAAAATTTTCTTTTTTGTACTCTTCTGCTACACGTTGCTATTTTGTGGTTGTTATCGGTGAGAAGAAACGAATAAGTAAAGATTTCAACTTATCCTACATCAATTGTTTTATCATTTAAGTAACTTGACGCTTTTGGGACAAATTTGTTTTTTGTTCTTTAAGTATATTTTGTGGAATCTAAAAATACCAACAATTATGTTGCTGGCCATTTTGGAAGATTCAATTACCTGTTATGGAGGAGGCAAAAAATGTATCATAATATTTACATATTCTGTTATTTTCAACCTTAGTGGAAGGCGATTTTTTTTTCTTAATAACAATGGATTTCAGAGAGCAGGTGCTTTGTTTAGAGTTGCTATATTTCGTTATGTTAAAGTTATTCGATATCCAGTTTAAACTTATTTTATATCTTGCTGAAAACTTTAAAATCGTTTCAAGATTTTCTACTTGCACCTTCGATTAGCGTTCGGTTAGTCCACGTTTGAATTTCAAGACTCCGTCGAGACTAGTGAGAAAAGTTATAAGAATTCCATAAATTAGCTTCAGAACGAAATCAAATATTTACCTGAAATAAATAAAAGTATAGGAAAAAAGTTAACAAAAGCGTTTTTGATTTTTATTTGTTTTTCTCAATTTTTTTGATGTAAAAATGATGCCATGCATTTGAGCACTTGAGCGTTAACTAATAATACTGAAACTTTTCATCAAATTGTTAAAACACTGATTAATATTCGAAACAGTTAAATAAAAAGACAAAAGAGAAAACTGCTGATTAAACTACTGAACCATGTGAAAAAGTTAAACAAAATTAGAATATAAATATATAACGTCGAAATACTTAGAAGTAGAAGTTTTTTATTTTCAATAAATTCAAATCATTCTCTTTTCAAGCTATCAATCTTTCATGTATTTTGTTTTGTGTGCAGACTAGATTATAAAGAATCGTACGTAGCTAGGATACTAAAACAGAATGATTACGAGAAATTTAAAATAAACAATAAACCACAACTCGTCGGGCAATTTTATTGTAAAAAAAGGATCAAAATTTTAAAAAAAATCATTCTATTAAATTTTAAATTACAAAAGTAAGTTAAACATTTTTTTTTTGTTGATAATAACTTCTAAAAAATACAAAATGACTTCAACTTTGGTTTATAAATGAGGTTTCTAAGAAGACATCGGGGTTCCAAAATCTAAAATTTCTGGTTGAAATAAAACTATATGTTCTGTTTGAGTACCATTACAGTACAGAAATATACTGAAATAGTATTGAACTAATCGGTCTCGTGTTTTCAGATGAAAGCTCTAACCATGTAATACTTTTTTAAACTACGTATTAGAAAAAATAGGTTTAAAGCCAGTGCGAAACCGTTCACAACCAATTTCTTGACTGCGTTCGATCACTTAAAAGATTGTGATCAGTCGAAATATAGAAATAAAATACTGTGCCAAAAAGGACTTATGCAAGGACTTATTTATGTGTTATTATTTATTAAAATCCTGTGTTTCCTTCTCTAGAATCAGCATTGGTGCCCACAAAAAAGAGAATGTATTTCACTCGTAGGATTCCGATGCGGTAATATAAAATGTTCCCGTGAACAAAAATTCTGTCCACCGAGAAAATCCTGTGTGCCCAAGAGGCAAAACTGTTCTACATCGTGTAACCGAGATGATCAGCATTTTTGTCAAGCAACAAAAAAGTGTTTGTCAATTGAGGGGTTCCAATGTGGAAATATAACATGTACAACTGATGAAAAGTTTTGTCCAAGGAAAAAATCCTGCGTGGATAAGGAGCAAAACTGTACTACATTTTGTAACCGAGATGATCAACACTTCTGTCAAGCAACTAAAAAGTGCTTGTCAATTAAGGGATTCACATGTGGTAATGTCACGTGTGAAAGTAATGAAAAGTTTTGCCCGTCGAGTCGATCCTGTGTATCTACAGACGACAACTGTCCTGCACCGTGCACAAGAGGCAAACACTGGTGTCCATCAAATAAAAAGTGTATCTCAACTGTGGGATTCACATGTGGTAATGTTACGTGTGAAAGTAATGAAAAGTACTGTCCGTCGAGTCGATCCTGTGTATCTACAGACGACGATTGTCCTGCACCGTGCACAAGAGGCAAACACTGGTGTCCATCAAATAAAAAGTGTATCTCAACTGTGGGATTCACATGTGGTAATGTTACGTGTGAAAGTAATGAAAAGTACTGTCCGTCGAGTCGATCCTGTGTATCTACAGACGACGATTGTCCTGCACCGTGCACAAGAGGCAAACACTGGTGTCCATCAAATAAAAAGTGTGTCTCAACTGTGGGATTTACATGTGGTAATGTGTCATGTGACAGTGATGAAAAGTTTTGTCCGTCGAGTCGATCCTGTGTGTCAATGGATGACGATTGTCCTGTACCGTGCACAAGAGGGAAACACTGGTGTCCATCAAATAAAAAGTGTATCTCAGCTGTGGGATTTACATGTGGCGATGTGACATGTGGCAGTGATGAAAAGTACTGTCCGTCGAGTCGATCCTGTGTATCTACAGACGACGTTTGTCCTGCACCGTGCACAAGAGGGAAACTCTGGTGTCCATCAAATAAAAAGTGTGTCTCAAATGTGGGATTTACATGTGGTAATGTGTCATGCGACAGTGATGAAAAGTACTGTCCGTCAAGTCGATCCTGTGTGCTGAAAGAAACCCAAAATTGCTCGCAGCAATTATGCCGTGAAGGTTTTTAGTATTTCAGTTTATTGATATTTTTAAAGTTTTACTACGGCTTTAATAGCCAGCAAATGCATGCATGTTGTTACTAAATAGCTGTGTTAGTGTATATTAGTCAATAATTCCACCATGTTTTGCATCAAGCATAAATGAATGGAAACTGTCATGGACACCCTTTTAGCCTCATTAGGCCTCATCAAGAGGAGACAAGCATAACTAACAACAATGTCAAGTTCTCTCAAAAAGAAGTTACTAGTATTTCGAGTAGATATAACTGATTATGCCCGCTACCATTGTGACCTTAAAATCCGTTATAAAATTGCAAGCATTAACACGTATTTTCTGTCTACCCTTGTCTTTCTTTTTTTGTTTTTTGTGATTCCTAATCGTCTCCTGCATGTGGCTAAAGTAACTACATCACACATTTGATAAGAGTCCAATCACCATCGGAAATTTTTTTTTATTTTAAGCTGTGTTAATCAAATTTAACAGAGGAATAAGTTGTAAGTCGAATATGATTACCTAGCCATCAGAAATATCGCGAGTGCAATGTTAGAGATATAATGTTTAACCAGACTAATCCTGTTTTTTACAGGAAGGGTGTTTTGTGATGGAAACTGTAAAAAAATTTGTTACACATCAATCTTAAGGCGAGACCAATCAGCGGTACAGTACAAGATTAACCAAGCAGGGAAAACACTCCGATCTTTATTTAAAAATCCTAGCAACCCAGCCATTGGTGCCTTTGGAACAAACAAAGCAACTAGGTCAGATCAAAGTGAAAGGAATGGCAATTGGATGTACAAATGTGATGGTGACAGTCCATGGAAAAAATTCCCTGCAACAAAAGACTGTGGGTCTGGAAAAGTATTTGCTTTGTCCATTGATTGTTCAGTAAGGTACTGTGAATTAAAGAGTAAGAGTTAAGAGCCTGGGTCAGATTGAAAGTGCGGTCGTGTCAACTAATCTTTAACACCTTTTTGAACCATTAGAGAACGTTCACAATTTAAATCTGGATCCTTCAATTTTTACTTTTTTTGTAAAATAATTCCAAAATGATTTGGTACGATGTCTTATACGAAAGTTTAGTAAGTCGCAGGGACTTTTTGATTAATGCGTGTTAGCTGAGAACGCTTGTTTCCTTTGCTTATAATCTGAAAAAACGTTTGCTTCAAAAAAGAGGGTGATTATTTAGATGTTTCCATTTATCTAACTAGCAGTTCATAAGTTGTAAAATTTGCAAAGGGAAGAAGGTAAACAAAAGCTTTTCAAAACACTTCCGTATGCTGTTGACTTTTTAATTTGATGCAATATTCATGGTTTTCGTCAGAGAAGACAAGTTTATAATGTCTCCAATATTAAGGGAAAATTGGGTTTAATGTATTCATTTATCTTAGTTTATGTGGACAGATTGATTCCTTTCAACAATAATAATTAAAAAAACTAAATGTTATTCGAGGACGGATTTTACTTCACTAATATGTCTTATCGGACAAAACAGACAATTTTAAACCTTATCTTTTTATCACAGGTTTGAACCAATGAATGATTTTCACGGTCCAGTAACATTCAAGTTCTTTTTCTTGGATGGAGTTGACTCGGAACAATGTATTGAAGAACCGTCAGATGTAACTCATCAACCTAAAAACACTGTAGTTGAGATGGTGTTGCCGAGTCCCCCTGCCGAGCCCTGTACAATAAAAGTCAATGACACAATAACTCACCACATGCGAGAGGATAACATTGACAAGGAAGGGTTGTTGGTGAGAATATTTTGCTGCGGTTACTTTACTCTGTGGATGGTTATTGCAACCTCGTTCTCAGGGCTTTTCCCTAGAGTTGGGGGTGGGGAAAAGCCCTGGGAACGAGGTTGTGGTTATTGCAGATCTATGTAATCTTTGATACCTATTAGTAAATTACCCTTCCGTCTACTTTGAAAGTTTAGGAGTTAAGGAAAATTCTTCATGTTTTTTCATTCAAATGAATTAATATTTTGTCAGCATATCATTTATTCTACCTCGTTTGTAGTTTGTTTTCATCGAATAAATTTGTCAACAAATGGCGATGTTCTTTCCGTTAGGCTGTCAAATCATTAGATGATAGCCATTTGGAAAGACTCGATTTGCATTTTAGTTTTGAGTTACACAAAATTTGAGTTTTTATTTTTCGGTTCTACGCATTTATTGACTTAGTTTCAAACTTCAATAATGAAGTTCTAGTTTTATGTTGAAGATTTTTACGCTTTTTTCATTTCGTTAGTTTTTGTTTGAGTGACATCTTTTTGTTTATCGTTTGATCTGGGCGGTTAGTGTGTTGAAGTTCTTTGCTTAGCAGATTTTTTTTTCTCGTTTACTATTGAAATTTTATTTCACTGACGACCTCAGATCAATAAGGCTGTACTCTATGTAGACGTTTCGGAAAACAGACTTCTTTTTCCGTTTGAAACTAAAAATAACTTTAGTGGAATTGACATATCCCGGCCAGCACCCTCAATGTCCCTCTTTGTTCCCTCATTTTCTCTTGACTTCGAATTATCAATTTCTTCTACTGCTCAATTTTGATGAAAAAATTTCAATAGCATTCCAGGCTGAAATAAACTATCTAAGAAATAAAATCGCTCTAAGAAAAAAATGTTTATCTATTTAGAGTTATTTTCTTTCTAAAGCCAATAACGATACGTTTTCTTGTTTTCTAGATACAAAAGCACGTTCCAATAAAAGGAAAGGATCTTCGTTTACATGTTGACTCATCTGTTTTTTCTCACATTCCCGAAATCGAAGTTAAAAAATATGTGGAGGCTTTGAAAGCACTGGAACAAGAGAGTCGCTATGGCATCGCGTTTGTAGCTTCAGTTAGGGCTGCTGCAGGTAATTAAGAGTTAGGGGGGGAGTACAAACTTTTGAGGTGGAGTGCGGACATCTTAATGGGATCTAAAACTAGTTAAAGTTAGGGAAAAAAGTGGGAGTGGGGGGCAATTGCCCCCGTTGCCCCCCCCCCCCTTCCTGCTCCGCGGGCCCTGCTGTGTTGAGTGATGGCAATATTCGACTACCTAGCCTTCCTCTCTACACAACAACGGAGAATATGTACAGTATTAACCAACTGTAGGATCATTTCGATGTAGCTAAGCTAATATCAATTACAAGCCTAGGGGCCTAGATCTCCGGTCTTTGTAATTTTAAGCGGATCAGTGTCCTGTATGGGACACTGATCCATCACAGGGTTGCTCTCAGTCAACGCAGGTACTCTATATACCGACCTCAAGACTCGAAAGCTGAGGCAGCTTTGGCAGTAACTAATAAAGTCACGCAAACATTCAACTGTTAGCAGAGCCGGGAATCGAGGCTCAGTAACTTGTGCTTGAAGTAGAGAGATATTACCAACTGCGCGAACCACGCCACCCTACCTTTCGATTAAGGGAGGTAGCAAAAAGGCAACATATTTGATTCTTCTATTATGCTTTAACCACAACAACCAAATGAAGTAACATTGCTTATAATGATAATTTTTGATGTAACTTTGAAACCTTTGGCATTTCACTGATAGCCCGACTTTTATCGTCAGCCCTGTTGCAAGAGACAGGATGATCGCCTACTTTTTTCCACATTGCTCAACGAAAAACAAGCAAACTCACTTTTAAAATCAGAAGCTTTTTATTGCTCCTAAATACTGCGTCCTTACAAGTTTACTTATCCATCTTATTGTCTGTTTATATGCAACCATTTGAATCAAAGTTTTTTTCTTTCTAGGATATTTGGAGGTAAAAAAAGCAAAGTCTCGTGTTTGGACTAAAATACAACCGGGTTTTAGTCTGAGTATGAAGAATCCGTATCCCGTACAAGAAAGAAATACTATTCGTCTCCTTGCATCCAAAAACGTAGACGGTGTTATAAGAGTTCCAGTTACTTGTGTTGCAATATACAACCAACCGCAGCCATCAGGATATGGAGATCTTTCGGAAAAACTGCAAAAAACACTTAAAAAGGTAAAATCAAAGAAACTTTAATTTGAATTATAATTAAATTTGGCTCTTGACAATTTCGTTACAGCAACTTACAAATGAATTTAATCTATGTAAAATGTTAAGTATATATCAATAAAAATAAGAAACGAACATATCTTAAATACTAATTGATTATCATTTTACCTAGAAATAGCAAAGATACTTATAAGAATGCCCTGTATCTGAACGTGAAGAAAGAAGTGCTAAAACCGCTTGATCCTTGATATGAAATTTACAGCAAAGCAGAATGTTAAGGGATGATGATGACATCAATAAAAATGATAATAATAATAATTATAATGATGAGCAGGATCATGATCATGATATTATAAATAAGAAGTATTAGAAGTATTAGTTGCAGTCGCAGTAGTAATAATAATAATAATATTATTATTATTATTATTATTATTATTATTATTATTATTATTATTATAAAAATCTTAGAAATGGGAGTGGTAGTAATAGTAGTAGTAATTGTTATATATCAATCTCAAGGTCTTTTCTTTGTATTCCAGGTTAAATCATACATTCGAAATACACAAATGGCAGAAGTTTACTACAGAGCTTTCAGAAAGGCAAGTATGAATGGTAGAGTGACAGCGGCTTCAGTCAAACAAGCACTGTCGGAAATGAAGAATGAGGGACGTCAACACAGGAACAGTTTGACTAAAAGAGCGGCCAACAGCTGGTTCGAGATTATTGAAGGTGCAGTAAAGGTAGCCAGCGGTAACATGAAGGAGGCCACGTGGAAGACGCGGTTACGCGGCATCTTTGCAAGGTTTCCAAAGGTACGTGTATTGCTTTCATACTTTGATCTGGTATTAAAAGAGGAACAGGAATGAGAATGTAGTAAAACTGACCGGTTAACTACTTGTCTAAATCTTCTATGGCCGACAAATGTCGGCAAAGAAAAATAAACCCATTTTATTACTGGGTTTATCTTAAGTATTAACGAAAAAAAACTGACCCAAACGATTTCAAGCCGACATAGTTTTTTCTTGTCTTTTGAGAACTTTAAAGAGTTAATTTAGAGGTTTTCAAAGTTTACAGTCTTGTTTGTCTACGCGGCTTCGAACTAAGATTTTTGTTACCTTGTCTTTAATAGGATGGATGTGGTTACCTCAGTGAAGGAAACCAACGCTGTGTTTACGGCAAGAGAGTTGTTACAATAAAGTTTAAGGTGAAACCAATCAATGATCGACCTGTTGTCTACTTCAACTGGATTTATGCGCCCGTTATACCTCATAACATGACCTCCTGGGTAAACAAGGGTTTCCCTGTTAAAAAGATTACGGGCGAAAATCCTATTCGGGTAGCACAACGTATTAATAACCCAGATGTCGTGACACAGTACCGCTCATTAAGGCCATTAGCATATGATGCCGAGCAAGCAAATCTTGGGATTTGTGTTGTAGATATTACTACGTCAGGTCTCGGCAAGTGGCAGGTGGAGATTGACAAAGGCCCGTGGGAAAACTTATCAAAAGTTAAACGCCGTGGCAAAAATGAAGAAAACGTAATAGAAGCGGTTTGCTTTGGACCCGGTGATCGATTAAGGTAGTCACGTAGTGTACAAAAAGTTCACTTTCGTTGCTATGGACATCAACTATTTGTTTTAGCTCTTAATCACTTTGAAACCAGCAGGGTTCGTACGGGTCATTGAAAACCTGGAAAGTCATGGAATTTTAGAATTTCATTTTCCAGGCCTGGAGAGTCATGGAATTTCGATTAGGGTCATGGAAAATTGGTGTAATTTAGATGGATCGTACACAAACAACGTGAAGAATAAGGGAAACCCAAATTACTGCACATAGTCGTACACTTTCGTCTTAAAATTATTGTAGTAATGCTGCTACATCTCAAAGTACCATCTGTTCCCCTTCTTCGCCTTGGTTAATATAATAGGAAAAGAACAAAATGAGAATGCTTCTTAGTTATCGAGAAAAAATTGAACAGCACTGAGTCATGAAAAATTATGGAAGATCATGGGAAAAAGTAATGGAAAGTCATGGAATTTCAGATAGTCAAAAGAGTACGAACCCTGACCAGTCTTAACTATCAGGGAAAAAGTAAATAACGATAAAATTTGTATTTTCACGAATATCATCCGTGTTTTTATAAATTTAAAACTACTAAATATTTTTAAGTAACCTCTGAAGTTTACATCAATAGATTCCGCATTGATGGGGCTAAACCAATGTTTTTTTAAGATAAAGAACAGCAAGGGCTTTTTTTCCTGTTTTGGTCACTTTTATTTGTTTGGATAAAAAACAGTTGTTTAACTGAACCCAATAAAAAAATCTAACACATTCGCATCATTTATTGAAAGTTCAATTTTTAGTCTAGATTCAATGTTGTGTAGTGTAGTGTTCCACTATAAAGAATTTTAAATTTATAACATACGGAATAAAAAGTAACTGTTCCTCAATGTTTTCCAAACAGATTTGTTCCGGTAAACAATAGTTTATTCTGGAGGAACGATGAGGTAACACTGGAAACCTTTGCGTATGATGGAACGTGTAACTATACAGCCGACAACAAGGTTAAAACTATTACTCTCTCACAATCGTGCTATTCCAAGGCGTCTGCCAAGGTGGTAATGGCTCGATACGGTTGTGACAATAAACCGGGGTCTGGGATGGTTTTCGATCAATGTGGAAAATGTAATGGCAATGGAAAAAAGTGTCTTGGATGTGACAAAAAGCTGAATTCCGGTGCATTCTGGGGTGAGTCTTTTAAAGCAAGCTTCCGAGACAAAATAGGGTCTATGGTTTTCAAAATAAATACTTCACCTTTCCAAATGGTCTGGTAAAACACAGAGTTAGAACAAGTTTCAAAAAACACACGACGCTTTCTGGGTAAACATTTATTACCTTGGTATCAAAGTGTAGTTTGCAGGTTCCAGTTATTACTTCTTTTATAAAGTTATTACTATGTGTTCTTTAACACATCACAATTGCTCTACAAAAAACGTAGCTAATCAGATCAGAAGGACTATTTTTAGCTTTCTCAATGTAGCAAAACAGAAGACAGAACAGGTACAAATTTTTTTTTTCGATAAACGAACAGTAGTTTGTTTTAGTTAAAGACCAAATAACCAGTCCCCTAGGGAAGTAACTATTGCCATTGGGTGTTCTCACTTCGGATGTTGCTGATTCCTGGCCAAAATTGCATTTGTTTAAGGAGGCATAGATAGTCTTTTTTCAAACAGTTTTCTTCATCTTCGAGGGAAAGGAGAAACCTCGTAGTTTAAGGTCTGCCTATGGATTGGCGTTACAGCCACTAGTCAACCAGTTCAAAACCGGTTTAAACTGTTTGCGCCTTCTCCCGAAAACCTTTAAAGATGAGAAACAAAATATTAATCATACTAACACTTGCTCTTCGCCAACCACCCTATTCTTAACAAAGAATACTATCTTTTTAACCCTTTCGCTTACAGATTTCTGGGAGATTTTTTTTTTTTCATTACCAGGCCTCGCTGTTTTGGCTGTAACTTTTTATGATTGCCCTCTACCCCCCCATAAACCATACATCATTTTATTCGTAAGGAAAAATGCTAACAAATGAGGCAAATTGTGTATGATTCGGGTGCTTATATTTTAATTTATAATGAAAATAAATTTGGTATAACTGCATACCAAAAAATGTAGCCTTATCAAACAGG
>JAOEHV020205435.1:0-13155 GCA_025447995.2 Isaurus tuberculatus | reverse complement strand
CCATAATAACGCAAAAAAAGAACTTGGCCAATATCCAGCCATCTTGACCTCACGCTTGTTCAATAACGCATATATAATAATAATGACTCAGCATATATTACCTAAGTATATTTTCTCGGAAAAATCAAAAACACTTGTTGTGGTAACTCTATCCGTGGTTAAGATGTCACATTACAATCATAAAAAGATATAAAAAGTGCCGAGCTGGCTATACATCAGATGTCTCATATCGAACAAGCGTGAATGGAATAATTGTTTTATTAAATTTCATGAGCTTTGCAAGATCTTCAATACTTGAAAATGACAGCCAAATTTTATTTAATTCCATCTCAGCTTTACAAAACAACCAAAAGTCAGTTTCCATATATGGTCATTCGGTATATGAGCTGATAACCGAGATTGAGTGAACCAATCAGAATGCTAGAAACACAATATTCAAGGTTGAAAATTTAATAACAATAATTATAATAAATCCAGGATGACATACTGACAAATATCAGTGGGGACCTACTAACTAAAACATTTAAAAAAAATTAATATATATAGATATAGATATAGAAGAAAGAAAGAAAGAAAAACATGTTGCTACAGATGGTATTTGGACCCACATCCCCCGGATTATGAGTCGGGTGTAATGACCACTACACTACTGCCACAACCATGCTGGCTACATAGCTATCTTGAGATGTGTTGATCTTAATGTGGATTTTCCCAGGCAGTTTTTCTTTTAAGATCAACACATTAAGATGAACACATCTCAAGATAGCTGTTAAGCCAGCATGGTTGTTGCAGTACTGTAGTGGTCATAACACCCAACTAGTAATCCAGGGGACATGGGTTGGAATCCCATCATGTGGCAACGTGTTTTTCTTTCTTTCTATTTATTCTATATAAATTATATATATTTAACTAGGATGGGTTTTTAGTATATATATAGATAGATTTATAGAGTTGGACTAATTCAAACACATTTATTTGCTACTTTGAGTTACATGCTTCTCACAAAGCAATAATCAGGCAACTGTCTATATACATAACAGACAAATAAACTGGCACAAACACAAGATACCCCCTGCCAAACCCTCAGCTTCATCCAAAAGCCCCCGCCAGGACAACTCTGGTCAAATCAGTGGCTGTTCATTATAAAGTTTTTGATTTGTTTCCAGGAAACCCTAAAATTTTATTTATTAAAGATTTTTTTTTTGTTCATTTTAGAACTGCTGAAATTTACATTAGCTATTTGCAGAAGTCAGGAAATGCTGTTTTAGGAATTCCCAATTTTGGAAATTTTCCTGGTAGCACCTTCTAGTAGTGCAGTTCAGTTTCTCCCCCCCCCCCCCATCTCTCAATTTACTTCTGCTTGCAGACCATGAGTACATACTCTACTCCTTACTTATCAGCTAATTAGTTTAGCTTATACAATACACAATGTAACAGTGGAATAAAGAAACAACAGTTTTTCCAAAAAGGAAGTTTTGTCTACATAATTAAATGCATAATGGAAAGTTAGAGTACTCTTTTGGTTTACATATTAAATAAATGAGCCAGTGAAAATAAGATGGTAAATGTTCACTAGTCACTGTCATGGCAAGAGCAAGACAGTGGCTACTGTTTTTAATGGAAATTGAAACAAACTGATTGGGAATATCAAAAGAATGTTAAATATTGTGGAATATTTTTATTAATGGCTTTTTCAATCTAGCTAAATACTCTGAATTTAAAAAGGTGAAAATTTTGAAATAATTAATTTCATTGTTTGCTTTTAACAAATATCTTGAGGATTACATTTGGATTTTGTGAAAAAAATTGATAGTTCAACATATAAGCATCTTAAGGGATAAAAAATTTGTCAGAAAAAAATTTTCAACTTTGTTAACAGTTTAAATTGGTCCTTCTTTGATGAAGTATTAAAACTTTGTAAATAGAATTACGTCTTTTACTTGAATGGCGTAATGCCAGTTTTGTCCTACTTTGCTTTGATAGTGACAAATGTAAATTTGATAAACTGATTGAAAAACCTAGAATTCCAGATCATTATGGACTTTCTAATAAAATCGATGTTTTATTTTCTTTTCCAGTAAATGGGGAGGTGAAGCCAGGTACTCTTCTTGCAGTGATGGGTGCAAGGTAATAGTTTTTGTTTATTAAATACTTTTTGGTTATGAGTTTTGTTACTGGTGACCTGAATTCATTAACTTTGTAAAAAAATGTTTTCAGTGGTGCTGGAAAGTCAACACTGATGAATGTGCTGGCTCATCGTAATCTGGGAAGATTACAGGTTTCAGGAGAGGTCAAGGTGAACGACCAAATAGTTGGTATTGACATCAACTTCATATCAGCATATGTGCAACAGGAAGATTTGTTTATTGGTACATTGACAGTCAGAGAACACCTCACTTTTAATGTAAGGAAATAGTCATTTTCATTTGAATAAACTATTAAGAACAACAAAATGTAAGTATAAATATGATAATGTACAGGCAAGTAATAATTCTGCATTGTATATAAATAAAGTTGATATTGTTTTGAGTTAGCATAATTTATTTTTAGCTCTGGCTTAGCTTAACTTTTGTTATAAGTAAAACGTTTTGTGAATTCTTACAATAACTGTTATTATAAAAAAGAACTATCTGAGTTAAATATATTAAAAATTTAGTAATTAATGTCACTTTCTACAGGTTTCAATCTATAATAATAATTAACAATTATTCTGTGAAGTCAAGATGATTAGTGGCAGAATATTTACAAAGATGCAAAGCATCAAGGTGAATATTGTAAAAGCCACTATTCACCAAGACTGAAGAGAATAATTGTATTTGTATTTTAGAAAATGATCCTGATGTAACATGTGCTCTGATTGGTTACAAATCTATTTTCTATGAGAGAATAGAAAATGGATTTGACGTCAGCTCAAGATCTTTCTCTATAGTTATTTTCTAAAAGGGAGAAAACAGCATCGCTTGTGTTTCTAGACAAGTTTAGAAAATGGTTATGACATAAGAAGGCACGAGAAAAGTGTTGAGAGAAAACGAGGCAAAGCTGAGTTTTCTCTCTGCTTTTCAAGTGCCCTCTTACATCATAACCATTTTCTAAACTTGTCTAGAAACACGCGCGGTGCTGTTTTATTCCCTTATTAAAAAATAATTTGAATAATACTTGCATTCTGATTGGTTGAGAGGTGTTTAATATTAGCCTGTACAAATACAGTTTTGATGTTACATAATTTTACAAAAAAATAATAATAAAAATCAGCACTATAGATGCAGTAAAATTTGATTATACAAATACAAAATGAAATAATTTATGTATTTTTGAAATTGTTATATTAACATCAGTTTTTTAAGAAGTTTTATATTTACGATAAAAATGCTTATTTCTTTTATGTGCTTTTGAGGCCATGAGAGAAAGAAAAGGTGAAAAGTACTGTACTGATTAAGATAATTTAGGAAGGATCTAATAAGGTTGTTTTAAAAAATGCAAGAGAAAAATTAGATTTTGCATTTGAAAGACATTAAACAAGTCCAGACTATGTTTGCAGGCACTCCTGAGAATGGGTACACATGTTTCAAAAGAGTGCAAACTTCAGCGAGTTGAAGAAGTTATAACTGAGGTACATGAAAATTCTATACAATATACAAGTAGTTTACTTAGTAAGAGCTGCAGACTCTAATAATGTGAAAATCTCAGTGGCAAAAGTAAAATATTGATTTCTTCATACTTTGCAAAAAGAAGCTGTTTGGTAAACTACTGCATTCATTTGATGAAAATCCAAATTTAATTTTCAATGAATTTTTGTTTTTGAGAAATTTTGAAAATTGTGAAATTTCCGATTTTTAATCTAAGCTCATGTAAAGGGATAGGAATGAAATCTAGCCCTCTCTCACATGAACAAGTTGAACAAAGAGATCTAACCGTACTTGAGTAGTATTCAGTTACATGTGTACATTTGATATATTTTTGTTCCCTCACCCCTGAAACTATTCTACCCCTAATTCTATCCCTACTTCTCCAACCAGGTTATCTCTATCCCTGAGTACTGTAGTCTGATGTGTGTCAATACTTTAATTTTGCCATATAGAGAGATTAAATTGAAAGCTGGCATTGCCAAGATAACTCTGGGGACAGCAATTAAACACCATTCCAAGCTTTTAACTTTCCTATTTTTCAGTACTTGCTTGAGTCAAGGCTAAGTGTAGTCTGGTTTTTTATTTATTGAATTCATACTATTAGAAAGATAAGGCTCAGTCATCTTTGAATTCAACTCTTGCTGGCTACTGTAATGTAAAGTAACTTTAGATCAATTTTTGCAGCTTGGACTATCCAAATGTGCAGACACAGTTATAGGAATACCAGGACGACTAACAGGTATATCTGGTGGTGAGAGGAAGCGGCTATCATTTGCTTCTGAGGTAAGAGACCTTCAAGTTGTTAGACTGAAATGAATATGAAATTTCAGGGTAGGAAAAAGCTTAATAACCTAAGGGCAAGACACAAATTGAGAAATTTTTTCAGTGTCACTTGGAGCCCTTAAAATTCAGATTGAGATTCTAATTTTAGAAAACATAGTAACTGTTCAGGCAAAGTTGTGTGAACTATAATTTATTCATCTAGTGTTTCAGTTTGATAGAAAGAATTACTTAAAATCTTTCTATCCAATTCAAGAATTTAATAACAGTTATTTGTTATTATATGGCTTGTTTAGTTAGACTTTGTTTCTAAAACAAGGGAAAGGAGTCTTTTCTTAGCAAGGGATATTTTGCCTGCAGAACATGTTTAGGATCAGTGAAAAGGTTGAATTCAGAAGTAATGGGGATGTTTTGTTGGAAGCTGACTGCCTTTGCTACTTGGGTGACATGCTAGGGTTGTAAGGTTGTGCTTGTGATGCTGTAAGTTCATAAATTTGTTGTATCTGAAAGAAGTTTCAAGAACTGAGTGGTATACTTGCAGTTGGACTTGGACTATCCTTGAGGCAAAAGGGCAAGTTATATTTAGTAAGACTTAGGTTTTGACCAGTATTTTATGTACTGCTGAAAATCTTGGAAGTGACTAAATGATTTAGTGAAGCTTAGGAGTGTGGAAAAGTGCATGATCAGCTCATTATGTTGAGTTAAACTTACAAATTTACTGTCAAGTGTTAAGCTTCTTAAGTTGGTCAGAAATGATGTTAATTCGGAGTTTGTTAGATGGTAAGGTGGTGCCAGTTGAGATGTTATGGACAGGTACTTTGAAGGGAGATTGAAAACCGTGCTAGATAGAGTCTAGGTAGAAGGAAAACCCAGAGAGACCTTGAGACAGCTAAGGGAAAGATATGAAAAAGAAGCATATAATTAGTAATCATTATGATGCTTTGGAGCCTTAACATCAGTAATTCAGTGAGTTGATGCTAGAAGACAACCTTGTTTAACGTTGTTTGTCATTGAGAATGGTTTAGAATATTCATTATTGTCATGACTGCACACTAGCTTGCATTCCTTCATGGAACTGCTTGACTATCATGATTAACATCTCGGGGCACCCAAACTTAGAAATAATTTTCCACAGACCCTATTGGCTGACATTTCTTAAAGGCTGTGGTAAGATCCACCAAGGCGTTCTACATTAAATCAATATTCTGCTCACGTCTTTTCTTCTAGAGCTGCCTGGCAGCAAAAATCATTTCCACAGTCCTTCTGCATATTTTAAAACTGCACTGGCTCTCAGGAAGCAGGGCTTTCTCTAGGTGTGTTTGCAGCTTGTTCAGTAGAACTCTTGTAACGATCTTTCCCGTAATGGACAGCAAAAAGATATCATGGTGGTTGTCACAGACAGTCCGATCACCTTTCCACGTATAAAGATGGACGATGGAGGCATTCTTAAGCTCATTGGGAATAATTTCCTGATCATCCTTTTCTTTGAAGATCTTGGTAAGTTTAAATCCCAATTATGAGCTGCCAGAAAAATAGAGTTTGCTGGAATTGCATCCAAGCCTGGAACCTTGTCAATATTTAGGCTGCTGGTTGCATTTGCCACCTCGGTAGGGCTCTGGATTCCAGAAAGAGAATGTTTGATTAAGATCTGTGCAAGTCAGTCAATTGCTTCGTCTATGATGGTGGATGGACGATTGTGGACATTTCAAAAATGCTCAGCCCATCGATCAAGGACTTTTTCCCTTTTCAGTAGTAAGTGAATCTCCATTTGCACATAACAAGGGCGAAGAAAATCAGAGGAATGAGAACCTTAAACTGTTCATAGGGATGCATAAAATTTCTTCATGTTTTCTGTCGCAAATACTGAATCTCTTTGGCCTTTACTACTTAGCCAATTGTCCTGCATCTATCATAGCTCCTTTTGCAAAAGACTTTTTGGCATTGTCATGTAACGACTATTTGCTGGCTGACTTTGGATCACCTAGGTTGCCTTTTGCAGCTGTTGCTTCGAGTCTAGGAGAATCTGAATCTGTTCATCAGTGCCAACAAACCAGTCCTGATGCTTGTGGGTAGTAATGCCAACTATATCATTGGCTGCTGCCTACATTGTGTCCCAAAAAGCTGACCAGTCACTCTCTACTGTATATTGTTTTAGTCTAGGGCAGTTTGGAGAGTTTGCTGTCTAAAGACTTTGCTAAGGACTCTTTGGTGCTGATGTTTTGAAGCTTGGAAACTTTAAGACATTTTGGTTCCTTTATTTGTGGTTGGATTCGGAGATTCATTTTGGAAACTAACAGCCTGTCCAGCAGCCAGTGCCACAATGGTTTTAGTGACCCTTATGTCTCAACTGTATCGTTGCCTTACAATTACGTAGACAACTACATGCCAGAGCTGTGCCTTCCCAGCACTCCAATGACCAGTCTGCACCAACACTTGCCCGAAAGTCACTAAGAATGACAAACTTGTCCGCCTTGGGTACTTCCTTGATGGCTCCTTTTAAACCTTCATAGAATTTCTCCTTATACTTGCAAAAAAATAATGTGTTTTCCTTTTTAAAATATGTGTTTCTATTATAAATCACTTTCGTGGATTGTTGAACCAGCTATCTGATGTAGACTTCAGCATATTTCAAGACAAACAACAGCTCCCTGCTGTGCAATCAATGGATCGTCCAATAGAACAACAAGAACTAATCCAAGCTCTCATAAAACGCCAAATTGGAAAAATTCCAGGTGCTGATGGTATCCTCCCTGATCTTTTAGTGCTTTATTAAATTTCATCTCAACCCAGCGCCATCTTACGTCCATCAAGCGATGTGAAAGTAAAACAATTATTCCCCTGTGCCTAATTGACTCCAATCAATAGTTCATTTGGTCATAATTAATTATTTGGTCATTTTATTTTTAATCCCTCAGGTTGATACTAAGTATAGAATGTTTGGACACATATTGTTCTTCAATTATCTTTGACTTGGGTTTTAAACGCATTTTGTACAGTTATTTATTGTTCACAATCATTGTCATTGCACAGGTACTGAATAATCCTCCCTTACTGTTCGCGGACGAGCCTACTTCAGGACTTGACGCGTTCATGGCACAAAGTATCATCTCTGCTCTTCAGAGGCAGGCTGCTAACGGACATACCATAATATGCACAATTCACCAGCCTTCATCTGAGGTGTATGCAATGTTTGATAGGTAAATGATTCTGTGATGCAGTAGTTGCTAGATAAATCTAATTGTGGCTTTAGTCGTTTAAATTTCCACCAATTTTGAACAATTTCTTGTTGGACTTTGAGAATAGTAGTTGCTACTCAGTTTGTTCTTCAGTCTCTGTTTTTCATTGTTTCTTCGATTAAAGTTTGAAATAAATGGTCATGTGGATCAATTACCAAGAATTTAACTCTTTGTTTCTGTTTTTATTTATGGTGGAGATCCAAAGAGAAGCTTTCTGGATTATTTATTGAAAAAAAAAAAGAAATAACAGCATTTTTTGCTGTTCTCAAAAATAACAGATTAAATGCTTAAGTTGATTCCTTCGCGGCCATCCTAGCAAGTTGGTTTGTTGGCGTTCTATTGCAGTCTTTTAAGATGGCGAGAGACTGTGGTGTACTCAGAATATTGCGTCCAATTTGAAGGCATTTGCAATAGGAAGAGAAGTGATGAAGTTTGTGAAATAGCTCCAAGTCCTAACACTTCAAGAAAAGAACAAATAGGAGTAAGCCAAAACAGTGCTATTTATCTTTTAGTACGTGTTAGGATTTCCGCTGGTAGCCTGTCTATTATACTATATATACACAGAGTAAATGGGAAATAAGCCAGCCCACTTCGTAATTTGTAGATTTGTTGACTGGGTACTTTGATAAACTTTAAAACAAATAAAAATCAATTTATTCATGAAATAAGGACAAAATGCAGTTATGAATTGGTCAGAGTAAAGAAGCAAGCACAAGAATATCAAATAAAAACTTTGGACATTTCACAGTTATACGTCTACAGCTTCAATCTTGTGTCAGTAGAAAGAAAAAGATTCGAGTCATTTAAAAGTTGCAATGGTAAGTATCGAAATCTTAAAAAAAAATCATGTGTAAGAACTAGAGTCTGGCAAGAATGTTTCTGTTAAAACAGAGTTGTTATATAATAATTGTTGTTTATAGTATACTGTTGATGGCTGAGGGAAGAGTTGCATACCTAGGACCAGCTAAAGAAGCTATACCATACTTTGCCAGGTTTAGTATCTTTCATTCACTTCTTACGTTTTTCAGAAAAAACAACTTAAGTTGTTCTATTGGTCTGTGTAAGGGAAGCTAACAAACCCTGTCGCTGGTTTGTCTCATTCATGCTCATATGCCCCGTACTTCCCCACTGTAAACCAATTTCCCTTAGTTCACACTCAACAATCTTGCAAATTACCTTCTTCTTTTCCCGTAGCGCGACTTTGTCTTCTTGGGTCTTTTTCTCGTTTTCTGTTTCATGTTCTAGCTATGTGAATCAATATTTCGTGAATATTCACCTGGAGTACCAGCTTCCCTTGTGGCTACACAGCTTTAGTATTAACTTTCATTTTCAGTTCATATTAAGGTACTAATGATATCACAGCTAACTTTTGGCACATTAATAAATAATGATGAGGAATTTCATAATGATGATAGAAATATTAATATAACCGTTACTAAAACTGATTATGATATAATAGTTAAAGCTCACTGCTTTTTAAGAGTTCGGCTACATGTAATGGTTTAACTGTTTGGTAAAAGCCTTAAACACGTGCAACAGTTTCTGACAGTTAAACTGCATTTTGTGTCAAATGCAAGTACAGCAATAACAGTAATTGAGAGAAACATATCAATAAAAATGTACAACTTTTGGAGATTAATATATTCAATACCAGAACAAATTATTTGTTCATTTTAATGTAGTTATCTACCTTAAAATCATTTTCATTTAATAGATCTAGGCCATTATAGCTCAGTGTGCCTAGTCGTCTGATTGTCAATGTACAATTACCTTCAGCAGCGCAAAAATTTTCTTGAGTGTTATTTGCTGTAAAAAACAAGAAAAACTTGGAATAGAATTGAAAGTTATATGAGTCTATTTCCTTGTTCGTTCTCAATCTATTGTTTTGAACTTAACTTTTCTGGAGGAGTGTGTCGACAACTTTTGATTCGAAAGCCAGTAAAAAAAGCAAATTATGTTTTTTTTTCTTTAAATCCAAGATATGGTTATCAGTGCCCTAGGAATTTCAATCCAGCAGACTACTTTGTGATGACTCTTGCCATTGTACCAGGACGTGAAGAGGAATGCAAACAGAGAGTAAAGGTACGCAGCATGAAGTTGTTAATCATGGCCGTATAATATATAGTTTTTGAAAGTCGTGGAAAATTTGGAAATTGAAAATGAGTTTCTTGGGTCTGGAAAAATTTGAAAAACTTACCAACTGCTGCTTTGAAAAGTTTTGGATTGCAAGATAGTTTGCACTGCAAGTATATCAATTTTTAGGCATTTCATAACTTACAGATAAATACAGAATTTGACGGAATAGCAGCGCCAAATGGAGGACGTCGTAGCTAGAGTTTACAAGGTCAATGGGGACCTTTGACAATTTGATTACACAAAATGCACGAAAATGCGTATTTAGCGGCCTAATGCGGTAATTCCTAACATTAACTAAAAAGCCAAACATATGTTGAAATATTGAAACTCGATTAAAGGATATGGAAGAGTTTTGAAATAAGTTTGGAATTTTACGCAATGTATGTTGTAGGTACTCGGGTTAATTATAAGCTTGGTAGAAAGCGTAGCCTTTTTGTCATGTTTAGAGGGGGTCAAGTCAAAATTGCAGTGGTTTCATTAAAAGCCGGGCACCTGCATATTGACCGGTTGTGAACACAACTTTGCCCGTCCGCTTTCAACATTTTAGAGAACATATATAAGCCTTAGTGCTGCTACTATCTCATGCCTTGCTTTTTTCCTGCCCGGCTGTCATAGCCTGATGCCCTCCAGATCAAATCCTTAATGAAACCCCTGCTATTGGCCCATGTAGCCGGCGTCTACCTCCATCCCAGGTAAGATTCCTGTAGGAGATGGTACGTATGCACATCTGTAGACGCCACGGGACCATTGGGCCGAAAGGCAGAAAGACCTTAGCAACTGCACCAACCTCCCACATTGTCTTTATAGTGCTTAAATTGAAGTTATTCAATTACACACCTGTTTAAGAAAACAGTTTCTTTTCTTCCCTTTACATAAATGATTAATTTTTACTCGTTTTCCGATTTACTGATTTTGATTAAACGTAATTTGCGAAGCCACGTTTTTGTCCTTAAGCAATTTGTTGTTAATATTTCTTTTTAAAGACTTTGTGTGACGCATACGAAGATGAAGAAATCAAACGAAAACTGGACTCAGCCGGAATAAAGCGGCAGGTACGTCTATTGGCATTGTCTTTTTTCGCCCTTGACTATGCAACGGAAGCACATGATATTTTGTTAATCATTGCAAGTCTGAAGCAACGAATGGGCTTGGTTCTCTCATTATTTTCTTCAAGTTTATAAATCGGTTATAAACTAAAAAAAATTGTTTAAAAGTCAATTATCTTGATTTACAGTTCAGGATACTTAATGCTGTCCTTTGAACTGCAAAATGTTTCTCAATCGGTGAAAGACTTGGAATATACGTCAGGCTGGATTACACTAGTTTAAATAAGCTTGATGTCAATTTTGCTAAGCGAGGGAAAGCAGAGCATGGGAAAACGACATCCTTGATAGAAGATTGAATTCTACGAACTTCAGGCGACAAATGGTCCCAGGGCTTGAGGAATTACCGTTTTGCTAACTTGATTTTCTTCATTTTGCCTCATATCAAGTCTGTAGACTTAAGTTGTCAACAATTTGGACGATGTTGCAAGACAATGAAACAAAAGCACACCGGGACAAGGTCGCTTAAGAAAGAATGGATGCTACAACATCCACTTATTTTTTCCATCACATCTTCACATATTTTTGAAGACATTACGCTGGGATGGAACTGAGCGAGCTAATCTGTAAATCGTTTATCTAAACTTTATATATCCTTTATTCTCTGAGCAATAACTAGTCCGGAAAACTGGTGGTGTACAAATAACGCCGTAAAATATTAATAATTTTGCATAGGTGTGGTTTTTTAAGATAAATGAAGAGAGAATTGTAACTAAAGCAGAGAAAGGAATGCCGAGGAGAATAAGTAGAAAAAAGAATGGATATACTGTAGATAAAAGCAGGAGTTGCTTGGACAGAAATTGATGTAATTGTGAAAGATGGTGCTTTTAAGAGTGTCATGGCCATGTTTTGAGAAGAAAGGACAATGAAGAGGTTGAGAAAGCGATCAACATTGATGTTAAATGAAGAAGAGGAAGGAAAAACAACTGATTGAGAGAGAAAATGAAGCAAGTGTTCCCAATATTGCATTTTAAGGGGGAGGAGCCAGTAACCCATCACAAGCTTGGCTATAAATATGATTGGTTGCACTTTGATATTTTTTTCCGGTTTCATAATTTTTCACGTTTGAAGTTACATTGTAATAACGGTAAGTGAGTATTTATAGTGTTCTTGTGAAAAATATTTTGTTCAATTCTTTACAGGACTCTTTCAAGGATGAGGCACTCGTTGTTCGAACATCAACGTAAGTTCAAATAAGCGCCCATATGAAATCAATAATAATTTTACTACTATGTTATAGTTATTGTTTTAAAGTACTTTTTGTAATTAATTTTATTGCTGTGATGAAGGAGCAGCTACACTACTCTGCTGATTTCTAAAACAGCGTTCATACCTGAACATGCGTCCTACGATAATATATCTGAGCGAAATATCATTTCGACCGGCCGTCCGGCCGGTTGGTCCATCCGAGCTTTGATATTTAACTTGACGTCATTAAAGCCCGCGTAAGACTGGAGATAGGCTACAGTAGTGTATCCCCTGCGAGTAGACCTTATCGTTTTGAAAGGTGAGTTACTCAAAATATCGGAGAGTTTGGAAAACAAGAGCAGATACAAGTGCTGTATATATATATATATATATATATATATATATATATACATTTTACATTATTTTTTCCAATTTTTTCTTAACGTAATTTCCATCCTTTATAATTTTTATTATAATATTGTCTCCTTCAACGTTACTTCATCTTGTGATATCTTTCCATGAAATGCTTATTTTTAACATTTTCATCAAGACATATCTAATTTAAATTGTACAGCAAGTGCAACCCAATTTAAAGGTTTAACATGTTGAAACCAAGTAAAATAAATGGTACTGGGGGCAGATTATAGGTCATCTAGCTAGACTATTCTTCTACGGGAACAAATGGCATTCAACATTCTTTTGCAAGTTAGTTTATTGATGGCGAGAGGAGGAATCCAGGAAAACTTTGCTGCCCGTCACACACACCACTACTCACTACTGTCCCAGGCTTCGTGCGCCTCCTCGAGAACCTGTATTTACTTGAATTTCAGGATTTTCCGTTCAAGGCCTGGGATTCCTTGAAAAACGAAGGGGGAGGGGGGAGTTGTAAGAAACCGGAGCTTTTACTTCTATGAGTTTATGAAGTGGTTTGATTTTTACGTTTTTTTAACAGTTCTGAAACTTACCGTTGAATATACAGTGATATGATTTAATACATTATAGTTCAAGTTTATTATTATAGATTCAATATTTTACAGAACTGTACTACCCGCAAATAGCAAAAGCTAATCTAGGCGGGTAGTAAAG